>JARHVA010003288.1:1837500-1990000 GCA_037957365.1 Torreya grandis
ATAATAGCCAAATCATTTAGACATAACTTATTTAATAAACCATATTTAATCTTTTATCTACCTCTACATCATCACACATACCCATAGATTTGGACTTGGTCCTTGTAGACCAATACATCTTAACCAAAAAGTATGGATTCCTTTTGCTACCACTATAAGTGAGTGCTCACATCCCTACTAACCTTGATCCCATTCTCTCAAACTTACCATCTCATATCCTTCCCCATCCATAATCCCCTAGCTCATCAAAATCTATCCCAACATTCCTGGATGTAGTCACCCTAATTGATAAATACATCATAGAGAATAAAGATGAATTCCTTTTTCAGCTATGGAATATGGTTTCTATCTTTCTTCATGATTTTGACCCCATAAGCCTACAATACCCTCCAAAATAATCCCACCATCAAATATTATCCTCATTCCATCCCCTTCCATTATCCATTAGCCCTATTCAAATACCTTTGGCCCTTATTCATACATATCCATATTCAAATCATCCATCCCCAAATAACATCACTTTTAAATCCAACAAGTCCTCCATATTTTTCCACCAACCACCCTAAATTTAATCCCCACTTTCATAGACCAATAGATAGTTACCTACAATGATGTGATATTTATAGTTATTTACAATGTGTGTCCCACTTTTTTTAGGTGTAGACCCCCTTTAACTCATTGAACCTCTATGGAAAACCCATTCATGTGAGTCTTATGTACATCATCCATCCCCTAGTCATAACCCATCATCATGCACCCCTTCCTTTACTAGCAAATGGAATCCAATCTTGGCCACCTCATCTAATACCAATCCATCCACCTAGTCACATCACCAACCATCTAATCTAAATTCCAATTCTTCCACATCTACATCACAAAGAAACATCGGTCCTTATACTCCCCTTAATATATCCTTGGAAGCCATTTTCAACAAAATTGTCACCATTAACATGATGGTCTATCCACCCATATAACATCTTGATCCCATCAAGCCTAAACCCCTATGGTATAAATCAAAACATACTATGAATATCATCAAACTTTGGGGGATTCCATTAAACAATGTCAAAATTTTCATAATTATGTCTAATATCTCATTGACTATTGTGACATAATAATTTAATATTAACTAGATGAGTCTATCTCCCTAGGTGAACAAGAAGATTAATGCCAAGATTCCATTCCCAATCATGATCAATCCTTCCCCTTTCTACACCAAGGTCAAGACACCATACCCACCTTCTATTATCCCTCCATCATTGACAAATCTTCTATCAAACACAAGTCTAAGTCCAATAAGCCTAGTCCTCCAAAATCTCATAATCTATTTCATATACCTATATTTGCTTAGTCCATTGTTCATCCATCCTCTCCCTCTCACCCATCACATAAAATGCCCCATATTGAGAGGATACTTGTATATAATTACTTTTCTACTAGTAGTATAAATTCATATACACCATAGTCAGCAATAGACCCATTTGCATCAAGATCATATGCAATACCAATATATAAGTTAGATTCCTTATTAGAAACATCATCCTTAATTAATATTACAATAAATGATCACTATGCCTACCATTTTAAAGATAAATTTAATCAATCACCAATAATATCTATTTATCTTAATCAAGATGATGAATTCATAACCAAGTTTTTACAAGATCTATTTATCAAATATTATAAATGGATCTGATTCTACTTTGGATGTACATACTACAACAAGTCTTAGTGATCCTTTTGATATTATTGAGGACAATTTATTTGATAGTGAGGCTAGGGATCCTAGTGACCTTTATGAAGTCTATGTTACCCATTATCCCCTTAATCCACCACATAACATCAATCATCCACCTCTCCTCCATAATCCCTAAAACCCACTCTATTAAGGAGATGAATAAGAACATACGTCATTGTATTCCCATTTTTATTTAACTTTATATGCCATAAATACCAATGTCTAAGACCAAATTCCAAAATTCAAAAATCATGATCAAATCATCTTTGATCCAATAAGTCAAAATCAAGAAAATTCAAATCATCAACCTAATAAAAAAATATCTTCCCTTGGTGAAGCCAAAATTAGGCACTAAAGAAATATCAAAGTCAAAGTAATCATTATTTATGAATTCCAAAATCAATCTCCCTTGGTTAAGCCCAAATTCTAGTACTACTAAGAAGTCAAAGTCTAACCCACCCTACAAATCAAAAGAGTGTGACCAATACTAATAATATGGCTAACCATCCTCTTAATATTTGGATCAAAGAATCAACAAACCAAAAGGTCTTGGATCCCTTAATCTCATGGAACCAATCCAAAGAATCCTCTTAATCATATCCAATGGTGTATGCAACTATTAAACCCCATTTTTTCTCCCCATCCCATCATATCATTCATTATGATCTTCTTCCTCACTCACATCCTATCTCCCATCATCACAATCACAACATACTTCCATCTATACCATATCTCAAATCCCTAGGCAACATTGTCCCTCATAGGGATTATAGAGACACATTGTCAAAATGTTTAGAAGACATTAAATCAAGAATTAATAAAGGCCACCAATACATGATCTTAGCATAATATATCTCTAGAATAGGTATTGGTCTAATAGCTAGACAACATTGGCAATCCTACATCTTGCCATTTTCCAATAAATTCCAGATGCCTAAAAATAAATTTAAAAAAAAACATTTGTCTAATGGTGAAAAATAGTCTTTTAGTGCCTTGGGCAAGTACCATGATGAAAACACATTTAAAATGTCATGGTAAAATAATCTAATGTCCATATTGTACCTCAACACTTAGGGATAAATACATCCATCCATTCATCTATCTTATTTGTCTCATCCCTCATCAACCATATCCTTCCCATCTACATCATCCTTATCCATCTTATCCCTTAGTATAATCCATCATGTACCATCATGTTGTATTCCTTCCCATTTTTACTTTTTTAAATAAAGTGGAAGGTGTCTTTAGAAATGTTCTTGAATCATCTTGGCATATCCTTTAATGAATACTCATGCAACTAATCACATTGTTCCTTCATGATGTGGTCATTGGTAATCCTTAGTCCATTATTTCTTCATCCCCATCCCCTCTTTAAAATCATCCTTATATTTTTATCATCCACATCCATCAATCCATCCATCCTCATCATAGTTTTTAGGTTTGGTATTCTCTTTAATAGTAACCCTTATCTATATATTGTACATACATATCCCAAAAAATTCCTAAAAATTGAAATATTTTAGAAAACCTTAAAAATCATAAAATATACAAAAAACAAAAAATATTCAATGATGTCTAGTATTATTCCTTTTTCCCTAGTCACACCCATCTTACATCCTCCATCTCTTATCTTAAACATCATATCCCATCTTCCATCTCCCATATTACATCCTTAGATGCTATGTTTTGTCTTAGAACAAAATCCTAGTGGTCACCCATCTATCTCTTCCTCAGCATCCCTTTTGACTATGTATTATCAACATACACAATCTTGTTAAAGAATTTATCCTATCACCCATCACTTCTCTATCATTGCCTCTTCATACCTAGTACCCATCCAACCACTATTTTTCTAGTATGAAAGTTATTTGATCCCATTATCTCCTAATCCTCTTGCTATATTAGACTCTTGCATGGTTTTGTATTTTGGTAACACTTAGTCATTTTAATCATCTCATTTGAATACTCTTAGGTTATAATCCTAGACCCAACTAGTATCCTAAATCTGAATATTCCTTATCTTAATCCCAATCTAGCTCCCTAACTCCTTATCCTCATCCAACTCATTCATTTATTCCATGTCCATACCTTGTCCAAATTCTTATCCTAATCCAGGTCCAAAATCTATCCTTATCAAAATCCCTATTCAATCCTCATCATCATCATCATCATTAATATATCATATTATAGGTATAATCAACTATGAGGGGGGTTGAATTAGTGGTGGAAAACAATTTAATTAAATTTCCAAACCCTTCCAAATACTTAATCATTAAATACAATCATTCATAAAAGATATAGATCATTCATAGTATTGAATAATGAACTTAATACAAGATCATATAAACAACATAAGATATACATGGGAAACCCTCTTAGGGAATAAACTCCACTCTCAAGCCTACAAATACATGGATTAATTTCATATAATATGATCACAAATAAGAGACTAATCAAGTCCTTTTGATCATGAACCTTGGTCAAGTCCTTCTAACCTAAGGCCTTTATTGAAATAGTAGCTCTAGAAGGATCACCTTTACCTAAGATGATCAAGTCCTTCTAACCACTTTTTTGGTCATGTCTTTTTGACATAAAACTTTTATGAAGTCCTTCTGACCAAAGGTCTTTATTGAAACCTTATTTCACAAGGAGAAACTACCCCTAAGGAAGATAAAGTCCTTTATACCCTTCTTGAAAAGAACACTTCCACCTTAGAATTGATGTCTTCAAAACCTGATGATGCACCTCTGATTATATGAAAATTGGAAAGAATATATATCTAACTCATGTAATCCTCTCACATAGGCATTCCAAAATATTTCTCCTTCACTTAAATAGTCCTCATATGCAAACTCAGATCTCTTTGCATAACTTCAAACTACAAGAACACTATTTTGTCATGAACAACATGATCTATAGATCATACACATAGTCCTTAATATCCTTTACTAATCAATCCAATATCTAGGCACTCTCAATCTCCTCTCCTTTCCTTCAATCTCAACCTCTCTCACATACAAGTCTTTCACAAATATCTCACAAGTCTCACTCATTAAAATCTATAAATCACCAACTTTGATTTCACTATTTAATCATCAGCTTGGTTGGCCATTAGGAATTTTTTAACCCTTAGTAAATATCTAATATTAATACATACACACACACACACATACACACATACATACATACATTATTTATATATATATATGTATGTATGTATGTATATATGTATGTGTATATATATATATATATATATATATATATATATATATATATATATATATATATATATATATATATATAATTTGTAGGTTGGACATAGCATCTATGGGTCACCCTTAAGTAGTTACACCTTTTAATAAGGCCCTTGTAGCCCTTATATGTCTCATGTGAACCCATTCACTCATTTAACACTTCATCAAACAAATCAATAAACATAAGACAACTTATAAATATACAAGTACACTCACTATGTCCCTTAATACATATTTAAATGATCATACTCACATATACATATTCTCAGACAACTAAAACACTGACATAGCGCATAAGAAAACTATGAACAAATACACAATCAACTTCTTAACTTTTGTTTATACATAATAATGATTGATCACACCTCTAAAAAATATAAAAAAACATCCCCATGGAGTGTAAAAAACTCTCAAAAGTATAATTCATCATGATACATCAAAACAACATCAAAAAAATCTCAATTACCCTTCTTGGGTTACTTACAAAACATGCACGAATACATGATCAACTTGGAACCTTAATATATTTTATTTTACACACTTCCAAATATTCAAATTAGGTTTATTAAATAAACCATGGATTCCTCTTCATATTTTATTTTTAAATCACCATTAAATTTGACTTCTATCAAAATATATGGATAAAACATAGGTCTCTAGTTTTCCCTATGTTTAATTCAAATATTTGAATGAAAATGATCATAGTTAAACTCTGAACATAATGCTCGCATCTCATGTCCTCTCAGATTTAGATTAATCACACACCATTGATCTTATTTGATATTTAACACATATTCTACAATGCCAAATGTTAAACCTCAGTCTATTTAACCTCATCTAATTAAATCTTGAAATGTTGACTCAATGTGCTCCATCGATCTCTATGAATCAACCAAGTCTTTAACTATCAACACTCACCATTCAATCAATCTATATGAACACCCACTCACCATTATATCCTTATCCTTTATCTTTTTTTAGTCATTAAACATTATGTACATATCCTCATCTCATTTCTTCCTAATTTCTTGGAGTAACGTGTACCATTGATCTTGCTCAAACTTTAACTTATGCAGAAATGGCTATGGGAACCTTCCTTATCTACTTAGAATTCCAACTTTGGACCTTAATTATTTTACCATATTTCAATGCATGATCTCAAATTTGTAACAAATGATCTCCTCAAATAGGATAATTTAATGATATAAAAATCTTCTCCTAAAATCCACACATGTGTTAAATATGCCATCATTAACATGTTCACTCAAAATTTTCTTCCACAGAGATAATTATGCTTAGAATTTGTCTTGGAAACCAAATTTTCTCCTACATAACTTATTTCATTTAGTGTATAATCTGAAATTTAGTTTAAATAAACTAGGCTCAAAATTTAACAAACCCATATGATTAGTTTCTCTTGAAACATTCACATGTGCAATATATAACACCATCAAAATGCCTACTGAATTTTTCTTGTCACATGCAAATTTGGCTATGGAGAAACATAGTCAAACTACTTGGGAGCTCAAATTTTCATATGCATATCTTTTGATGCACTTCATACATGATCTTAGATTTAGAAAAAATAAGCTAGGCACAAAATTAATAAATCCATATGATAATTTTATCCTAATACCTCCACATGTGCAAATGATAACCTTATCAACATGCTTACTTGACTCTTTCTAGCCACATACAAATTTGGCCAAGTATGGGAAAATAATAAATTTTGACTCAGAAGCCAACTTTTTACCTCATATCTTTGGCTACAATTAGGTTCATGACCTAGGATTTAGATCATTTAAACTAAGGGAATAATATGATCACAACCATATGACCAACTCCCCTTGACTCATCTACACATGGCAATGGTGACGTTAACAAACTACCTTCTTAAATTTTCTACCACTAGACCCAAAATATATAGATGAAAACTATGGACTACTAGAATAATTACACTTATGCATATAAGATCTCAAATCATAGATAAAATCTTAGGGACCTATTTCATATGCTCCAATCACCATACTCATCCCTGAACATATCTAATTATGCCAAAACTTAAGATCAATCAATCCTTCTTTAAGCACACTAGGAAAAACACATTGCACACTTTTTCATTGTTAATTGGGATATTAAAACCCTACATCCACTCATAATGAAACCTATATGACATTACCATGACATCACTAAAAACTCTCTAATAATCTCCCCCTTTATCATTGATGTCAACAAACATCATATATAGCAATATATAGCTCACCTTCTCTCTCTTCAAGCACTCCCACAATATGAAATTTCTTCCCCTTGACATAATGAAAAAGTGGGAACAAACTAATCTTGAGTACATAAAAAAACCATAAATAATAAAGGACCATCTTATAAATATGATTAAAACTCCCCCTTACCTTGAGCCTACTTATGATTGTCTTGACAACTTCCTCTCACTCCACGTCAACACTCTCTTCAACCAGGCACTGCAAATAATGAATAAATAACAAAAAACACTAAAATCTAATGGAAATTACCAAGATATATCTAAAATGCACTCCCCTTAATATTTTTGAGCAATTTCACCACTTGAGCACCTTTAGATCTCCATACACCATGAGGAACCAATATACAGGCTTACTAGCCTTCTCTCTCAAGCTACCATAAGAACCATCAATAGAAATTAATGCCACTCACAAAATATGAAAAATTCTCTCAATAAACTTTATAACCCTCCATGAAACAAATATACCTTACTCTTTTGTATTAACTGAGCAAAAAACACTCTTCTCCACACTAGACCTATTTTAGACTCCTTATATTCCTACCTAGAACTTGTAGAGCCCACATATTTTAGTAGATACACATTCAAGACATAAAAATTCATATATAGATCACTATCTTATTCCCCCTCAAGGACACCACTTTTCAACAACTAGCTCATCTTTTTCAATGTATGTCCTTCACAAACCAACTATCTAATTAGGCCTCCAACTTGATATAAACTTAAATATAGTAAGAACCAAAAACCTTCAAATATTTGTGAATACTTATTTGACAACCCATTAGGCCCATTCAACATATTAAGAAGTCTCAGACCTCAACTCATAAGGTAGACCACTTTTCTAGTAGAGCTCAAAACCCTAGAATTTTAAAACAAACAAAGTCAACACAAAACCTTTTAGTCAACTTGCACCTCTAAAACTTCTTGTACACCTAGATACAACCATTACACACTTTTGAACCAAAATTTGAGCTTCCACACCAATGGGAACATAGAATTCCTATAACCCATTTTAAGCCTACTTACCCTTAAGCTAAAAATTGAAAAAACCAAGAGCAATCAAAAATATTCAATTTGCTTTCAACATACTTTTAGGCCACAAAAGCACCTAGATCACATCAAAAATAAGTTTATATACCTTTATAAGCATCAAAATAGTCTTTAAATTTGCATTAAACTCATTAAGCCACCTAGAACCCCTCATTTTGACTCTATATTATAGCTTCTTCACAAACCAATGGAGCAAAGTCATAAAGTTGTAGCTCCCCCTTAACTAAAGACCTTCTAAGATCAACACAAGTATATATTAAAATTTTCATTATGATATTGAGAACACAAACTTTCTTCTCCAATTAAATGAGTCTCTTAAGAAGCATATACATAGACCTCCTCTAAACCATAATGCTCTACGATGGTGTGAAATCAGGAGTTGCCCACAACTCCTCATATTCCTTCTCCTCCTTGGTCATCTGATACTTATAGTTCTTCTTATTATTATTCTTAGGCTTAAGAGAAACAAATTCCTAAACCACTACAACATTCTCATTTTCTTATATGATTGGATTGATAATACATGAAGATAACATAGATTCATGATATACATTTTCATCTATAGAATCTTCTTTATAGCTTGGAACCTCATCACTAGGTAAATAAAATTGATGTTCTTTTCATGAATTTTTCTTTAAAATATCAATATTTTCACTTGTATCCATACTTACCTCATAATTATTGTCAACTAGTATCTTGGTCTTCTCCTTGAGCTTAGTCTCTTCATTCTCAACATGAGTAGACAAAGAGAGCCCTTAGCATTCTTTAACTTCTGAAGCATTCTCCACCATAGCAAATATATTACTTAGACCTTTAGACTCATCATGATTCATCTAAATTACCTTTGTTTTCCATGAGTGAACTTGCCTTCTTCTTTGCATTCTTGGATCTTGATTGAACCTTTTCTAACTTATAGGCCTTTACTTGTATAAGTTAGCAATGTGACCTATTTATTCACAATTTAAGCATACTATAAGTTTTTCAAAAATATCTTTATAAATTTATAGATTTGGAAAAAATATTTCAATGTGTCCTATGTCATAAAAAATGTATCACTCAACATTTCTTGAAACAAAGTCATCTTATAAAAGGGAAATGTTTTATAAAGTGTCCCACATAATGATAGTTAAAACACTCAACCTTTCTCATACCTTTTTATTGATGACTCCCATCATAGTTCTAATCAGTCTCATTAATAGTAGGTCTCTTTCATTCTCTAACCCTATGACCAAATTGATTACGAGTATGACAATAACCATTGAAATTTGCATACCTCATGGCATTTGGTTGTCTAATTTGTTTTGTCTTGAATTTGACATCACCTTCATTTCTATTCTAATGATTTGTCTTCAAACACTAATCATCCTTGTTCATACTAGTCTTCATCTTATCTTTAGTTACATTATTTTATTATTATTTATATCCAAGACCAATTATATCACTAGCATGATTTTGGTCACTCATAATGTTGTCTAGATCACATGAGCTCTTTTAAAATCTCAAAAATGACTTCACCTTACTAGATGTATTCTCTAACTCATATTTAAAAAACTCATTTTTAGAAACATACCTTAAACATTCATCTTATTTAGATTTTAGGCTTGTAGATAGAATTTCCAATTGATGATTGTGATGTTTGATCATATCTTCATGATATTTGGTGTCTTCATTCATTCTTACCTCATACACACTAAATTTCTCCTCATAGTCCTTGAGTTTATATTTCATTTTATTATTGATCTTATTTTCAGTCTTTATTTCTTTAAGAGAATTCATTAATATAGTCTCATAGTCCACCTCATATTCATAATTATCTAAATCACTCTAAGTAGACTCCTTATAAGGTGAGTAATTTCCTTCCTTAGCCATGAATAGAGATTCATATTAAGTAGGAACATCATCTTCATGATCATATTCTGAGTCATTATCTTCACTCTCATTTGATGAGATACAATCTTATTTGGTGTAGAGAATCTTCTTTTCTTTGGAATACTTCTCGTTGTTGTCAAACCTTATTATCCCATTTTATTTTTATCAAAACTAAATGATTTATTTCCATCATCATGAATTTAATCATGATATTTATAAATATCCTTCTTGTACTAATGAGGGAACTTATAATAAAAATTTCATACCTATCCACAATTGAAGCATTTGAAAGGTAGGTGACCGTTACACTTGCTTGAACCTATTGTCAATTTCCTTATAAACAAATAAATTATTTCATCTTCATCAATATCAAAAATGTCATCTTCCTTGGGCTTATTACCTTGTAACTCCTTTCTTGGCTTCATATATATTTTGAATATTGCTTCGTTCTTTAGTCGTATATCATCATTTACTCTCATCTCATATGTAGTAAGGGTGTCATGAAATTAATCCATCTTAAACTAAGTAAGATCATGAATTTATTCTATAACAAATACATTTGGATCAAATTTGAGGGATATAAACCTTAATACCTTTTTAACTATATTAGCCTCTTCAAAGTTCTCTCTAAGACCTTTGGTGTTTATAATCTCATCAACTCTGTAGAAAAGATGCCACAAAATATTCTTCTTTCATTTTGAGGATCTCAAATTGTCTTAAATGGGTCTAAAATTTCTCCAACTTAACCTTTGAATATCCTTCAAAAATAGTCTTAAATTTATCCCATATTTACATGGAAAAAGTGAAATGAATTACTTTGGTGAACTCAGTTTCTATAAGATCACAACTAATGTCATTCATTTGCTTAGAGTTGTTCTCAAACAACTTCTTGTCTATAGCACTAGATGGAAGAATAATAAGAGCAACATAACCATCCAAAATATATATTCTATACATAAAACCCTAGGTACATAATGTATTCCTTCATCTTAGAATTCCAAAATGCATAATTAGATCCATTGAACATTAGTGCTTGCTTAGCAGAGAAACCACCTTGCACATTTTGATTAGTCATTATACCTTGGATCACCTTTAAGTTAACAAGCCTTTACCAAAGGACCTTGATCTGATACTAATTTTTAAAGATACAATCCACTACAAGGTAGAGGGGTAAATAATTGGTGTCAAACAATCCAATTCAATTTCCAAACCATTTTAAATATGTAAGCATTAAATATAATCATTCATGAAGCATATAGATCATTCATAGCAGTGAATAATGAACATAATGCAAGATCATATAAACAAAATAAGATCTACATGGTAAACCCTCTCAAGTCATAAAAACCACTCTCAAGCCTATAAACACATGGACTATTATCTTATAAGATGATCACAAATAAGAGACTAATCAAGTCTTTTTGATCAAGAACCTTGGTCAAGTCCTTCTAACCTAAAGCCTTTAATGAAACAATAGTTCCACAAGGATCACCTACCCTAAGATTATCAAGTACTTTTGACCACATATTCAATGAATTCCTTCTAACCTATAACCTTGATAATGTCTTTTTGACCAAATTTCTTTAGTGAAACCCTATTTCAAAAGGAGAAACTACCCCTAAGGAAGATCAAGTCCTTTATACCTTCCTTGAAAAGACCACTTCCACCCTAGAATTGATGTCTTCAACACTTGATGATGGACCTCTAATTATAAAACAACTACATAAAATCTCTCTCTAACTCATGCAGGCCTCTCACATAAGAATTCCATAATGTTTCTCCTTGTTCACTCAAATAGTCTTCATATGCACACTCAGCTCTCTTTGCACAACTTCAAACTATAAGAACACTATACTTTCATTAGAAACATGATCTACAAATCATACACATATTCCTTAATCTCTTTTGCTCATCAACCCAATAGTTGGGTAGTCTTACTCTCCTCTCGTTTCTTTTTATCTCTAATTCTCTTACATATAAGTCTCTCTCAAATCTCTCACAAGTCTCTCATTCATTAAAATATAAAAATCACCAACTTTTATTTTAATATTTATAGAGCATACTTGATAATCATCACCTTTGTCAGCCATTAGGCATGTTTTAAACCTTAATACATCTATCATATGAATACATAGCTAAATAAATTCTTCAAAGGTTAGCCATAACATCTATGGGTCGCCCCTAAGTAGCTACACCTTTTAATAAGGCCCTTGTATCCTTATAGGTCTCATGTTAACCCATTCACTCCTTTATCACTTCATTAAACAAATAAATAAACACAAGACCACTTATAAATACATAGGTCCATTCATTACGTCCCTTAAGACATCCTCAAATAATCATAATCACTCATGCTAACCTATGTGTATGCTCAAACAACTCAAACATTGACCTGGTGTATGATAATACTATGAACAAACACATAGTCAACTTCTTAGATTTTGTTCATATAGAATGATTATTGATCACACCTCCAAAAACTATATAGAGCATCTCCATGGAGTCCATAACACTCTTAAAATTATAATTCATCATAAGACATCACAACAACATCAAAACAAGCTTAATTACCCTTCTTGGGTTACTTGAAAAACATGCAAGAAAACACGTCCAACTTGGAACCTTAATTTTTTTTATTATACACACTTTCCAATATTAAAATCAGGTTCATTAAATATGCCATAGATTCATCTTCATCTTTTATTTTTATAGAAGTGAAAAATTGACTTATATCAAAAGATATGGATAAAATATAGGGTTTTGGTTTTTCCTTATGTTAAATTCAAATATTTGAATGAAAATAGTCACAGTTAAACTCCAAACACAATGCTCACATCTTGTGTCCTCTCAACTTTAGATTAATCATGTACCATTGATCTTATTTAAACTTTAACACATTGTCTACCAATGCAAAATATTAAACCTAAGTTACTTTGACCTCATCTTGTGTAATCTTGAAATGTTGACTCAACACACTTAGTCGATCTCCACAGATCAACCAATTCTTTAACTATCAACATGTACCATTTGATCAATATGTATAAACACCCACTCAATATTATATCCTAATCCTTTATCTTTATTCAATTTTTAAACATCATGCACATATCCTCATCTCATTTATCCTAACTTCTTCAAGCAACATGCACTATTGATCTTGCTCAAAGTTTAACTTGTGTATAAATGACTATGGGAACCTTGCTTATTTACCTTGAAGGCCAACTTTGGACCTTAATAACTTTCATCAAAATTTGATGCATGATATCAAATTTGGATTATATTATCTCCTCACATATCAAAATTAAACCATATAACAATCTACTCCTATAACCCATAAATGTTTAATACATGCCATCATCAACATGCTCACTCAAAATTTTCTTCCACATAGCCAATTATGCATAGAATTTGTCTGGGAGACCAACTTTGTTCTTCCATAAATTTTACTGTGCTTTAGTGCATGATATAAACATTAGCATAAACAAACTAGGATCAAAACTAAACAAAACCATATGATAATTTTATCTTGACACCTTCACACGTGCAAGATATAACACCATAAAATTCTTACTCATCTTTTCTTATCACATAAAAATTTGGTTATGTAAAAACATAGTCAAATTACTCGAGAACCCAACTTTGTAGATGCATATATTTTGATGCACTTTATCACATGATCTAAAATTTAGTGAAAATAAACTAGGTAAAAATATTAACAAACCCATATGATCATTTTATCCTAAAACGTCCATTTTTATGAATGTTGACCTTATCAACATGCTTACTCAACTCTTTTTGACCACATGAAAATTTAGTTAAGTATAGGAAAATAATGAATTTTAACTAAGAATCCAACTTTGCACCCTCATATTTTTTACTATGCTTAGGTGCATGACCTAGGATTTAGTGCATAAAAACTAGGGACTAATATGATCATAACCATATGACCAAATATCCTTGACTCATCCACATGTGGCATTGGTAACATCAACAAACTGCCTACTCAGATTTTCTTCCACTAGACCCAAACTATTTATATGAAAACTATGGACTACAAAATGAATTACACTTTTGTACACAATCTCTCAAAACATAGATAGCATATTAGGGAATTATTTCACATTATCTTATCACCATAATCATCCTTGAACATCTCTAATCATGCCAAAATTGAAGATAAACCAAGCCTCCTTTAAGCACACTAGAACAAGCACATTACACACTTTGTCATTATTACTTAGGCTATCAAAGCACTTCATCTAATCACAAGGACACCTCCATGACATCACTAAAAAATCTATAACATATCTAGAATATAAGTTTACCTTACATCCAAAATCACATCATTCTCATTCTATCCATCATCTAATCACCTATCCCATCATTAGATAAGACATAATGACATTGCATGTAAATACGTATGTGTGTTACTTGTTTGTGTTATTTGAATTATTTTGATTATATATATATATATATATATATATATATATATATATATATATATATATATACATACATATGTGTGTGTGTGTGTATGTATGTATGTATGTATATGTATGTTTGTGTGTGTGTGTGTGTTTTATTTTCATCATAACTATTTTGTCTCTTGGGTAATGAATTAGGATCCTAGGAGGTCACCAAATATTAAATAATTCTTATAAATCACCTCAATGATGCAAATTTTGATATTTTCCCATGCTATTTATCATAATATCATCTTAGTCATACATATATCATGGGGCATATTTCAATGGATATATTTATTTGATTATTTAGACTATGATGAGCCTTTATGATAATTTTTATGTCTTGATCATGTACACTCTCATCATTTATTTAATCACCTAATCATTTGTATTCCCATCACCAATCTAATCCTCAAGATACATTCAGCTAACGTATAATATTTTAATCCTCATCTCATTTGAGTTATATCCTCTAATCACTCATCATCATCATCATCATCATCATCATCACCATCATCATCATCATCATCATCATCATCATCATCATCATCATCATCATCATCATCATCATCATCATCATCATCATCATCATCATCATCATCCTTTAGTAAGAACTACATTGGCCTGATGTCTTTTTAGACTATGTAGGTAGCATTTGGCCACTTTTCAATGCCCAAGAATAGCTTGGCCACTCTTACATCTTTAATCATAATGCATCACCACATATATCATGTCCCTCATTACCCTCACATATTTCATTATTCAAATCCTTGAGTCATAATATCAATCATTCATCAATCAATATATTGATCAATCCCCATCCTTATAATCATCCCCTTAATTTTTTTTTCAATCACCCATACCTAACCATTGGGCTTAACATATCACAACATCCATATTTTCCTCCATAAATCATTTATTGATCAATTTATTATCATCTATCACTCCCTTATATTGTCCTTGATAGGGGTATTACATTATGACTCATTTACTTGATGCAATGCAAACCAATTATTCTTTATCTTTTGGTCACTCAATCCCATCATGCTTCATATTCATCATATTTATTTATTTATCTTTGAGCTACACCCATCATTAATTTTATCAAATCATCATCTTATCCTAGCCTATATTTCTCCCTTTTATGCATCCTTTCTTGTGATACATCTAAATCTTAAATATTTTTATCCTATCATCATCATGTTATGGTTCATTCCCCCTTAAGATGTATCAATCCTAACTTAGTCATATTTACTCCCTGTGCATGTGTCCTTTTTAGGGGCATCATCAATTTATATCTCATTTCTCAAGTCCATTTCATGTTCTACATCTTTTATGTCACATTTGGCATCCTATCTCCTTGTTTATCCATTTCATTCCACCCATTGTTCCTTCTTTTGAGTGGCCATCCATCTCATTATTTCCTGAATTCCCCCTTAAGGGGGCATCTTACCCACTAACATAGTCTACTAACATTCATCTATGACATGGATTTTCTTTGAAATACCTTTACTCCTTTCACTTCTCTTCACTCAAAATGCCATTTCAAAGAGGGGTAAAATGTATGCATCTAAATTCATTCACCTCAATTAAGGTCTTGAATATTACTATTAGTTGACACTAATTTTACTTGTCTAATTTATCCCCTTTAACCTCACTAATTTATCCCCCCTTCCTAGTCATTTATCTAATACCCCCTTCTATCATTCTTCATATACTAACCTTATCCATCCCTATAAATCAATTAATCATCCTAAATCCTCATTATCTTATCTTAATCCACATTTATTATTATTTTATAATATTTAATTCCCATGACCCACCTACCCACCTATTAGCCTATGTATAAGCTCTCCTACACCATTAGTCTCTAATCACTCACCTAATCCCTATCTAACCCTCTCTCTAAGCCTAATTAATTCCTAAGGGTATTCTAGAATTAGAGGATTATAGAATCCCCTCTATTATTATCCATCCTCTCTATAAGCCTCTAAATCTAGAGGCTTTGAGGAATCTTTAAATTATTGGATAATATTCAACCCTTGATCTCACCCATCTAACTTCAAATCTCCACTATTTATCTCTCCCTCTAAAATATATTTAAATCAACCTATCCCTCGATTATATCTAACCACATTCAATGAGGAATAATCATGCCCAACTAATATAAGGCATCCATTATCAAAATCCTTCATCATGCCATCATAATGCCAAAATATGAGCTTACATGTAATTAATCATCCATTTGAACATCCTGGAAAGAGGCTAGTAGAAGCAAGGATTGGTAAGATTTATTATATTATTCTATATTATTTCCATAATCCTTTCTATTAGGTAGTTTTATTTTTGGGTTTGAATTAGGTAGTTTAATCCATATTTTCTCATAATCCTTCTACACACATACATTTATTTATTTGTACCTAGCCATTAAATATATTAAAGGAGGACTATTATAAGCATTTTTTTATTAATATGTGTGTGTGTGTGTGTGTGTGTGTGTGTGTGTGTGTGTCTATATATATATATATATATATATATATATATAGACACACACACACACAATATATATATATATATATAAGATATATAAATATTTATTTTATAAACAAACAAAAACTCATTCAAATCATTTTAGGAGGGTAAATGAGATCATATTTCTAAGAGTTTAGGGTTTGTGTTTGTGTGTGTTGAAATAAAACATTCCAAAACACATTACTTATTTATATTTGTTCATATATTTGGAAAAATAATATGGATTTAGAGAGGATAATCCCTTGTCTGATTAAAGTAGCTTGTTGATCCATCTGTTGAACATTCATCCTATCCTAAGCTCTCTTTCTTCCTCTTCCATCTTTATTCTTCTTTAACCTATTATTTACCTTGACCAAACTTCCAAATGACTCCTCTCCCTTTTGGGTTGAATTTTAAATGGAAAAGAGGTATTTGTATTATTTTATTATTTTCTTTTAGGGTTAGGGTTTCACTCCACCTTATTATTATTATTCATAAATTTATTACTAATTTAATTTTTACTTGATTAGATTAATTATTACACAAAAGGATTAGGTAACTAAATTTATTGAGTTTAATATGCAACCAATAATGTTATCATAAATCATATCAAAATATACATATATAAATACAATTATATAAATACATTTACCCAAATGCATAATTTAATACATACAAATATTGGAATGGCATTATCTGAAACTAATTATTTATTTATTTATTTTGAATAAAGAAACATATAAATTTATTAAATTTAATTATCTATAAAATACTATTTTAATAAATGTATATTTATATAACTTTGCATTATTTAAAAATCATAATTACATGCATTACTAACTATTATCTAGGTGGGTGTTGAAGATAGATTCAAGTTACCACTTATCTCTTAGAATAGAGATTATCACCCTATCTCAAAAGGAGGACTGGGGTTAAGAAGAGTTAAAAACATGAATCAAGATCTGCTAGCAAAGCAAGGTTTGAGGGTGATTAAAGAAGATAACTAGTGGACTAAAATCATCAGGGCCAAATACCTAAATTCTAAGGAATGTCACTACTTCCTCTTAGAAATTGGTCTTGACAATGGCTCATCATGTTAGAAGGAATTGAAAGCTCAAAAGGATCTTCTTAGAAAATGACTCAAGTGGAATGTTGGCAGATAGTTGAATTTTATATTGACCCCTAGATCAATACCCCTTTGGTCTCCTCCTTCCAAGACTTGGAATTGATCTCATTATTTAAAGAAATGTATGGTCATAAGGTGGTAGATTATTGGGAGGAGAAGAATGGGAGGAAGAGGAGGAAATTTCTTGAAAAAATTAAATTAAAGTAGTAGCAGGCCCACCTCCTTCAAGACTTAAATGATTATATTCAAGACATTCACATCAAATTTTTCTTGAAGGAGGATGCCCTCATCTAAAAACATGATCTTAGTGGCCTTTACTCTATAAAATCTAACTATTATTCCCTTTGGGACTAGGAGGATGAGGATGAAAACTAGCAAGATCTCTAGCTTTAAAATGTCATCCCCAAAATCAATGTCTTTTTCTAGTGGTAGCCCAAAACAAGATTTTACTTGTGGACAATCTAGTTAAAAGAGGCATCACCATCCCTAATAGATGTGTTCTTTGCAAATAGGAATCCAGGTATATTGAACATTTGTTCCTCTCCTACTCTTTTTCTTTATTTATTTTCTATAATTTATTCAACATTTATAACTTCTCTTGGGTTACTCCAGGCTCCATTAAGGACCTGATCACCTAATGGAAGCCTCCCTAGGAAGCTCCCCTGCTAGAATTCTAGTGGAACCTAGCTCTCCTCAATATTTTTATGGGGCACTTGAAAATACAAGAATTATTTAATCTTCAAGAATTTTAGACTAAATACTTATTCCACATCCAAACTGGTCTTATCCTTTGTTCATGAAAATTGGTCTTCCTTTTCTTCTTATTTTGAGTAACCTAGCTCTCCTTTCTTATCTTGGATTATGTATCATCTCAATTTGGTCATCCTAAGAAAAACTCAATCAAAAGTGGTTGATAATTCTAAATTAAAGTAGTCACTTCCTCCTCCCTCATGGTTTATGCTAAACTTTGATATGGAATCAAAAGGGAACCCAAGCCTTGTGGGATCAGGAGGTGTGATTAGAGATTCTTTTAGAAATATTAGAATGGCCTACGTAGATCTGTTAGGGATCTAAACTAATCATGTCTCTAAAGATACTATGATGCTTTAGGGTATCTATTTGGTGGTCAACCTTAGTATGGAGTCCATTCAAATTAAGAGATATTTGATGAACATTATCAACTACTTACAAGACCTTTTTCATTCCTCATGCAACATTTTTAAAATCATCAATGATGCTAAAAAATTGTTGACCTACTTCAAAGATGTCTACATAGGGCATGCATATAGGGAAGACAATAGGGGTGTTAATTATAGGGCAAACATTAGAGCCCTAATAAGTGATTGTATCACTTGGCACAAGAGCAATTTCCTAGATGACATCATCCAAATTATCAAGTCAGAGAAAAGACACATCATGTAAAGTCATAAAGCGTGTATTAATTATGATATCAACACAGATCATTTGTAGTGACTTTCATACATGAAAGTCTATAATTACCAATCCCTTTCATGTTTTTCAAGCCTTGATATTGTATCATATGATTGAGTAGGACTCTTTTTTCCAAAATCTTCCCATCTCCTTCACTAAGAGCATATATTGCAAAGACTGTAGAAGTAGTTTGCATTTTCACAAGATAAATGGGGATAGAGATCAATTTGAGCCAATATATTCTATTTATGTTAATAAAAATGAGTACGTATGGCATAAAATGGTTAAGGGAAGGCTGGCTCCATTTATGGAATGTCTAGTTGGGCATAACACTGTGTTATCTAGGGACTTTTCCAATGGTTAGAAAGACCTCAAAGTGAGAATGCATGGTCTAAAAATTTAGATTACTAAGGAAACCATTGGTTAAATGATGGGGATGGAATGTAATGGTGTCAAATCATTCAAATATAATAGGTAGAAGGAGGAACTCCTAAACATCTTCTATAAGAAGGAAAGAAGAAACCTAAGCATTCATCACAGAAGGGGTTTATGAGATCCAAACTATCAAGGAAATGGCCAGAGGTCTGTTTATAAATTATGAGGTAAATTACACTTGAGGGAAACACACTGTTATTTTTTTACATCATTTCCTTCTTTTGAACCCCTTTAAAGGCCATACTATTACTATCCCATTCTTCCTATTCCAATCTTTAGAGGTTTCAGTGTTGAATTTAAAAAAGAATCCATTAGTGGATTTAATCCATCAAGGCCTAATCTTATTTCTAATTAAGCATAGGGATCCAAAATGGTCTAAGATTATCATTGAAGCTGTTGAAATAAATAGTCAAAAGGATAATTTAGAGGAGGAAAAAGAGTACTACAATCAATCAAACTCTGGAGATGAATAGGAGGAGCATGATTTGGGGGAGTTGACTAAATATGTGTCGGAAGACCCCAAACCAAACTCAAGAAGCCCTACATTTGTCAACCCACTCTTCAAATTTTAGGATTCCTTAATTTTAAGAGTCCTTAATTTTCATATATCATATTCACTATCAACTTATGTTATGAACTACCAAGGTCACTAAGTAAGAGTAAAAGCATTGATCCACCATACAACAATATTATATTCACTGTGCATCCAAAAATAATGAGAATGACTACCAAGTCATATAATAAAGCATATAATGCTTTAATAATGTCAATAACACTCTAGTTTGCAAGGAAAACTAATCCCCATTAGCTACATCATCAACAACATCTCTCCAAACCTCCTTAGACCTCGCAAAACTACCTATACCTCCCAAAACCTCTTTATTCCCTCCTTGGACCTTTCGACCTCCTTAGACATCCAAAATAAAGGGCCATAATAATATTTATAGAATAATAAACACTAAGTCTAGTGTTTGGGAAGGATGGTGTTAGGAAACTGTCGCAAATAGATTCCCATCTTAAACCAATAACTTATAAAAACTACATTTTCTCCCCCATAAAATGTACATTGTGCACCATACTACATGAATATAGAAAACACATGAACCAAAATTTGTCAAAAACTAATAATAACATAATAATTTGAATATTAAATTATCAAAATAATTAATTTAAGATTCAATAAACCAATTAAATTAGAAAAATAAATAAGTAAATCACAATTTAAATTCAAAGAAGTTTGTGCCATTAAATAAAATTAGTCCAAGTCATAATAATAAAGTCATCAAAATAAATAGAATTTAATTTCAAATTCAATAAAATTTAAATACATTTACTTCAATATCAATTAAAATAAATTATAAATGTTCAAAAATATAAAATAACAATTAAAGTAAAAAGTCAAGTTCAAAGACTAGTGTTGGTTCTAAAAAAATCAAAAACATCACATTACTCAAACTATGTGACTATAAAAAGTCACCCAAGGGGAGAAGGAATCAATAAAACTCAGTCACCTCCTAGAGGTGAGAAAAAAAAAAATCAACTCAACTATCTCCCTAAAGTAGGAGAAAATATCACATCATACTCTATATACCTCCTAAAATAGAAACATGATTAACTCCCATAGGTAATTATTGACCAAATTTGACTTCCTAGTCAAATTAGGGCACCTATAAGTAAAAACATGAGATTTTAGGTCTATATGGGATTTAAATGGATGTTATAAAGTGTTTAAAGGGTCAATTAATGTCATTTAATGTTATACTACCTTTGGTTATTAGTCCCCTAGGTTTATTTATCATTTTTGGGTCATTTAGAGGTCATTTTAAGTGCATTTAATTATTTGTATGGGTTTCTTAGGATTTGTGCAAGTTAAAAATTCTGATGTAATTCCCCATGTGTCCTTATAATTCTTTAGGAATCTGAAATAATTGAATAAATGGTAGGTTGTTTAGAAAAGGATAGTTTCCTTGACCAAAGGGTGAGAAAATCACACTTCTACAACTCTTTGGGAAGTGTTCCACTTTGAAAACATGGTGGTGTGACTCTAAAACTCCCAATAGGTCATATAAATGTTTGGTTTTCATTTTTACACAAAAAATTGCATCTATAACTCATTTTTATCCCATTTCCTCTTGGCATTTAAAGAAGAGGCAACTTCCAACAATTGGTATGGGTTGTAGAATTTAAGTCATGAAGAGTGATTTTACAGGTGGATACTAATTGGAGTATTATTCAAATATATAATAGGAACTTGAAATTTGGTGCTTCTTAATTCAAAAACCATTAGTTTGATCCTGAGTAGCTTCTTGTGCCTATTCATCTAAGAAGGGGTCTCTTTTTGAATCTTTTTCAAGTTATCTTGTTTCATATTGATGTGTGTGAGTGATTTATGTGCCTCAAATTTATTTTAAATGAATTTCCATGAACTTTCTTTCTTTAAGAGTTCATTAGTTAGGGAAAGCCTTTTCTAGGCTTGTAAAAGGCTTGAATTTGCTTCACCTACTTTGGAAACATTAAATTCACATTAGGAGGAGTGTTTTGATATGTTTTGAGGATGATCCATATGTTTATCATGAAAATATTATTTGAAACATTGTTTTTTGGTGCTTAGAAAATTTTTTCCTTGCATTTTCTTACTTCTTCATGACCTCCTTGCATAACACAATCACAAATCTCCACCTGCAGGAGTATGATAACATCATCAGTGAGATGTGAAGGTTATGACATGGTCTTTCAAGCTTGGGAGACCTCTTTAATGCATGGAAAATTTATAAAAAGGGCATTTAGATTCTATAACTAGCATGTTTGAGGAGTGATGTTAGTCCACCAGAAGTAAAGGGAATGTCATCCATAACTAAGACCACAAATGGCTCTTCTGGAGTGTATTATTATGCATGATCAATCCACTTTAAATTAAATTGATATGGATAATACAAAACATACCTCTTAAGGATATTTTTTTTTAAATGGAATATGTTTGAACAAAATTTTGAGTATTGAAAGGTGATCAGGCCTACTTGCCCTGAAATGATCAAATAGAGGTCTATAGGGTTTTTGTGGACCCTTAAAAATGGATTTGTAAGAGAATTTGAATCCTAATATTAGGTGAGGGTGTTTTAATTATACCAAAAAAGTAATATTCAAAGTTTAAAGGAGAAAAAATCAAGGGAAATTAGATTTTGAATCCTCCAAAAATGGATAAAAAGCACTAAAACAAGGTAGTGATATCTACAAAATGCTATAAAGAAAGTGACTTTGTTATTCATCTTGAATGTAATAAGCCATGAAATTAAGTAGGATAAATTAAAGGAGAATAAAAATAAAATCCTAATCCAAGATAAACAATTAAAAGGTGAAGTTGATGTTTTGACGCCTCCCACAATATCCCTTATCCATACATGCCTGGAGATGACTGTCACAGTCAAGGTGAGCTAGTCAAATAAGGTTTTGATATTATTTTGTGTTTGCAAGGTGATTTAATTAATTAAAAGGTTTTTTGATAAAAATATATTAATTATATGGTAAAAAAGTTTCCAAATATGATCTAAACACACTCCACACTTACCTACAGGTAGGTTTCAATGTGATTATCTCAATTGATAGTGAGGGAATGCTTAAAGGTCAAGGTTGGAAAAGTAGGCATGATCATTGGAAAAAGTGGAGAAAGGATTAATAGTTTTTAATAAATAAATAAAATTCATTCCATAAATAAAATAGGGTGAACATGCCCTAAACTCATCCATGAAACCTACAATCGAGCAAAATAAACACCTATAGCATGTTTATGAAGGTTGGTCTCAGTCAATGGTTAATGGGTTTTTCTGAAACTTAAAGTAAAGAATGTAGGCAGAGGGAATGAATAAAACATGTTATATAAAGACAAATAAAATGTCTTATACACTTTTTTAAACCATTTTCTCACATGAAGGCCTACAGGCAAGCCCTAGGTGCATGAAACACAATCCTGCTAAATGGTTATTGAAATGATAAGGTGTATGAAGTAGAAAGTTGAGTTTTGACCTTATTTAAATCTTATAGGAATCAAAATGTGTTTTTTTACTTTCTAACCATTCAAAAATGATCAAATCACCTCCAAAAAAGTTTCAATCTCCCAATATATGCCTACAGGTCAGATAGTGAGCAAAGAGCATGGTTTGGTAAATTAATGATCTAAAGCATGATTTCATGAGTCCCAAGTATGAAATGATAATAATTAAGTATGTTAATATCTCACATGAGATATTTAAAATAAATAACCTATACAAATAATGAAAATATTGGTGTTATTCAATTAAAACTCAGTCATTCTCCCTCTAACCATGTAGGCAATTTCTCAAAAAACTCAGTCTTGGGTTTTGAATTAGTTGGAGTGTCATATATTCGAGTTAGGAGCTCAAAATTGATAAAGGTCATCCTCATGACCTAGGGTATCATATAAAAAAATTGATTTTTTAATAATAACAAGGTAAGTTCCTCTATTTTGTCTCAGATAGGGGTCACTTTTCCCTTGCATAGACCTTGTAAAATTGAGAAACATGGTCAAAACCACACACCAAAAGTAAATAAATATATTAAACAAGGTTTTTTGAGTTTAATAACACATATTACCATCATTAGGTGTAGTCAATTGTACAAGGGGTTTAATGCCAAATAAAGGGTCATTCTTAGTTCTAGCTATTGGAAATTACTCTAATGTATTTTTAATTATGTGTAAAATAATATTTTATGTGTATTAGATATATAATTCAAGTAATAGTCAAGAAATATTTGTTTTTTAACACAAGGTTATAGGTAGACTCCTTACACAAGGTTTAGGCCTAATCCTAAATAGGAATCATTCCTTTTTTTAGCTCTTAATGAGCTATCCTATCAATTTGAGGAGATGAATGGGATATTTATAGATCTTATACAACTTTAATATGGTATGGGGACTTCCTTGAAAGTCATTTTATACTTGAAAGGTGCTCAAACCCTTGTAAGAGGTAAAGAATGGTTTTAATGACCAGTTTGAATTGCTCACATCTTTCATAATCATTTGCATGGAACCCTAAGATAATAAAAATTGTTAGGGAGGGTAATTAAGAATATATTAGTTTAATTTTTTAATGTTTTAAATTTTTTATCTTTATGAACAAAGGTTATGTGTCCAAGTCACTTAAAACCCTTGTAAAACCCTCACAAGGACCCGATTGAAGAGATAGAGCATTTTGAGCATCTTAATGAAAATGGATGGAAATTAAAACAATTTGATATTGTTTATTAATATTATAATATTCCATAAATGTGATTCTATTGTATGGAATTATAAGGAATAGGGGAAAACTAGGCTTATTTTGCCCATTTTGAATGGTGGGAGAGCTAAAGAAGGATTTAGGAGATGAAACAAATTTTGGAAGGAAGATATACAATTTAGATAAATAAAAAAATTCATCCTACCTCATGAAAAATTTTCTAAGTTCCCAAATAGAATCTAAATTTTAGCCAATCCAGTGAGCCAAAATAGTGAACACTTGGGAAAGTGGTGAAAATCAATTAGGGAGGCCTTTTAAAGGATTTATATTGAAACTAATGGTATGGGAGGCTTTTAAAAGTGTAATTTCATCTTTATAATGGATAATTTATGAGTATTGAGGAGTTTTTAATGACAAGTGGAGAAGGTGCATGGAGAAGGGCCTTTTCAAAATTACCAGTGATGATTTTACATGTCTACAATAATAAGAATGGTCAGTCATCAATCCAATGAATGTGAGGGATTTTTTGTAACCACTATAAATTATACCAATCATTATAACTAACCATTTATATTGATATAAGTATTTTTGGAAGGCAACTCAGGTGGGTAGTTTGTTATGCCAAAATGGCAGTTTTGTGCCACTTTTCACTATCTTTATGACTTGTTTTGGACAAGTATGTAGTATTACGTGGCATATATCAAACCAAATATCTTCCACATGAAAATTTAACTATAATTATTATCTTGACACATGTCCAAGTGACCCTTGGAATTCTTTCTCTCTCCCTCTCTCAAACTCTATAAATTTTAGCCATTTTGGCATTGTAAGGGATCTCTCTACCTAGGTATGATGAATGCAAACCAAAATTTTACCTTAAAGAAATAAATATATATTTTTTACCTTACTAAAATATTTCACTAAGTGTATATGCTTGATTTTAGTATTGTACAAGTGTAATTTCCTTTACCTTCACATGTTGATCCCATTGGTACCTAGTGTATTATGTTTTCCTTCTTGTAAGTCAACAAGAAGTGTCTAAAGATAATGAAAGTTTAAGTGAGTAGGCTTCTCAAAATAGTTTATTATAATGCCTATTATTTATTTCCTCTTACCCTATGTCTTCTACAAGACCCCATGTTGAAATACTCATGTGAGAGGGGAGATTGATGTTGAATGAAGTGTCTGTGTTATTTTTCATTAGTTTCTAATGTATGTCTAAGGTAAGAGTAGAGAAAAATATTTTGGTGTATCACCTCTAGTATAATAGGTTTATTTTCAATTTTTATACCCCTTTTCATCCCACCTTATTTGTTAGTAGTAGGAACATGAGTTTAAATGATGCATCAAGGGGAGCTAGCCCCTAATCTAGAGGTTCATCTCGCATGTTTGCTCACCCATAGAAAATGAGATGTCCCCATTTTTCCACTTGGATTAGAGGCATGGAAAACCACTTCTCATAGGGTGCATCCAAGTGATAATAGTAATAAAGTAAGACTTGACTACCTCCTAGAGGTAGGAGAAATAAGAACAGTAATTCTCCCAATTCCTCCGAATATCAAGTGCTAATATAACTATGTATAATTAGACCAAGTGTGGTCCTCATACCTGACACCCAATTCTAAAAGTTCTCTAATAAATATATCAATTGTCCCAATCTTCTGAAGCTACTAATATAAAAGTCTCTAATCAAATAATATGTCATTTTTTATTGTTGCACTCAACATAAATAATTTTAGGGAAAAAATATTATATTTGATCCTGGTTATCTTATTCTAATGTAAATAAATAATATGTTTTTTTAACTCTTATATATGGTCACTAATGAAAATATCTCAATATTTGAACTACCATAATTAATTCATAAGGATAAATCATTTTTTAATTTCAATTAACATGTGCAAAGAATAGTAATCATATATATCAAAAAAACCATACTCATAATCACCACCACTATTCCATGCTAAAACAAACACCCAAGTGAACCATAGTCATAATATAAATGGTCATTCAAGAGAAAACTAGATAGCTTATTAATTCTCTCATAGGTAGGAAGGTACATTCATTCTTAATAATGAAGAAGTGGTCAAAAAAGAAATTAATAAGACCCTACTTGCACACTTACTATTTAATATTTTGTGGTTACACATACAAGGTTCAAACTACATAACTCGAGGATAATATTAGAAATTAAAACACTGTTGTTCAAAATGTAAGCATCTAAATCATGTTAGGTTCTATATATTTATAACAACACCATGCACAAGGTTAAAAATTCACTAAGGTTAATAAATTTTCATGATTACAACATAATAGTAAAGAAACCTCTTCATAACCTCATGGCTTATGCATAGCCAAGATGAGCAACGAAATGTTAATTATATTATACTAATTATTAACTACAAGACTTATACCATTATGAAGGTAGTTTAAAGCCTTTATAGTCTGAAGTAACATGGAGAAAATCATAGGATGTGGGTGGCTTAATATATGTATTAATTCTTTATATTTTAATGTCTAGCTCCCCTTGATGTATCAGTTAGGATCTCTACTCTACACTACCATCTTTCAAGGTAAAAGACAAGGAGGTAAACTGAAAAGAAAACCTATCTAATTAAGATGACACACCAAAATTTGTCCTCCAATTATATAATATGCTCTAATAAGGTTTAATAATAGCATGAACCTTATTTCACTTCTCAAATGAGAATGTCCAAACATCAACATTTCACATAGAGGCTTGGCTTGATGTATGATCTAAGGTAGTTGATCAATAGGTATCTCAAATACACTAAGTAAATATCACACTTTCCATACATAAAATAATATTAAATCATAATATGCAACTTGTAAGGATGAGTTAAAAATAACAAATAGGTAAAGATGATAAATAGGAGGAAGTATGCACTATCACTATCATTTATCAATGAACCATAAAAATACACTAATCACAATCACTGAGGCATGAATATAGTATTATTAGTTCAAAAGGTACAAGTAATAGTGTTTTTTATCATGGAATTACCAAAACTTAGGTTAAGGATCCTTTAAAAGGAAAAAAATAGGCTTACATATAGAGAATTTAGAAAGAAGAGAGAGAAAGACAAAGCCAATAAACTAGGAAATATGTCATTTACTTAGTCCTCCCCAATTTATATGTAGTATTTCCTTGAATATATTGCATTTAAAATTTTAAAAAGGGAATAGAGGTTGAGGGAGGATTATTTGGAAAGTTTAATGAGTCTTTGAACATTAATTTCTAGTCTTTGACCCATAAAACCACCTAGATCTTTGCTTGCATACCCTACATTTTTGGTGAAGTCACCTCCTTGAAAATATTCCTTAAAGGCTTTGTAAAGTCTTAATTACCATATTAATTAAAACATTATATATTTATAGATGATTTATTTCCATATTTCTTTGGATGTTATAATCTCTTTCATGATTATTTGACTTTGTCTTTTGACTAGGCATTGCAGGGAAAGAAGGTCGTCTTAGGAGTCCTAAAACCTTTTCCACCTTTTCTACCTTCTTCAAACCACTTCATGACTTATCCAAACTTGAGTAGGCCTAGTATGGAGAAAGACACATTAATAAATTACTTTTAAAAACTTGTATTCATCTATTTAGTGCTTTAATCACTTAATTATTCCTTTACAAAAGTGGCATAGGCGAGAGATATTTTATTTTTTGTAGTGAACTAGGAAAAATTCCACCATGTATAGATTAAAAACATCAATAAAACCTATAACATGGAATTTTTAACCATTAATTATTCCAAAAGATGCAGTTTTACTCTTATAGCATGCCTTTTCAGTCATTCTTATAGCCCTAAAAACCTTTAAAGCTCCTTGTCCAGAAGATTTTGTGGATCAACATGAAAACTTGGGAACTATTTTGAGTACCCATTATCCCCTTAAAACTCCATAAAACATTTCATGATCCAAATCCAAGTTGAAGTATTATTTTTCCTTAATTTCTCTCTATAATTAGGCTTCTTAGGCCTACAAAGAGAAAATTGGCGCAAATGACCACCCACACATGTGAAACTAGAAAAAAGTGTTTTATTAACTTACATACCCTTTTACCATCCTCCATGATAAATTTATGCTTCTAGGACCTTGTGAAAGTAGTCAAACCATGAAATAGCCAAGAAACTAGCCCTTCTTTAATCCTATTAGGAATGCCCTAAGAAATCAAGTTTATTTGAGAACTTATAGGTTTGAATATATATATATATATATATATATATATATATATATATATATATATATAAAACCTAGAAGTTCTCAAATAAACTTGATTTCTTAGGGCATTCCTAAATAGGATTAAAGAAGGGCTAGTTTCTTGGTGGAAGATTTTGTGGATCAACATGAAAACTTGGGAACTATTTTGAGTACCCATTATCCCCTTAAAACTCCATAAAACATTTAATGATCCAAATCCAAGTTGAAGTATTATTTTTGCTTAATTTTTCTCCTACAAAGAGAAAATTGGCCCAAATGACCACCCACACATGTGAAACTAAAAAAAAATGTTTTATTAACTTACATAGCCTTTTACCATCCTCCATGATAAATTTATGCTTCTAGGACCTTGTGCAAGTAGTCAAAGCATGAAATAGACAAGAAACTAGCCCTTCTTTAATCTTATTTATGAATGCCCTAAGAAATCAAGTTTATTTGAGAACTTCTAGGTTTGATTTTATATATATATATATATGATTATATATATATATATATATATATATATATATATATATATATATATATATATATATTATAGGTTAAATATCTCCTAATTCACCTCTTATAATGATTTTCATCCTTTTACACACTTTAACACCCTCTTTTTCCCTTAAAATCTTACTAAAATACAATTTTCTTCAAGTCCATATAGGTACAAGTACAATTAAGTACTATGGTGAGGACCTATTTTGAGTTTATAAAATTTTTAATTATTATTTATAAGCATTACAAGTCATTTTATGTGCTTTGGAGATCAATCTCTATAAACTTGTCAAAATAAGCTTTCTAGTAGCCTGTGAGTGACTCAACTTCTTAATGATAGTTCATAAGGGATAGGGCCTCAACTAGAAAACAAATGACATATTATTTAAGTTAAAAGGTCCCATAAAACCTCCAAATATATTAATATCCCATTCATATATTCATGAAAGTTTTGAGCAAACAAAGTGACATCCTCAAGCTCTTTCTTAAACAAAATAAAGTTCTGTGTACTCAAGTTGATTGTTCATGAAGTTGTGGGACCCAAGGACTAAACTAGTATCATTTAGTTGAATAAAGAGACAGCATAAAACATATCATAAAATTTTAGGTTACCATACATCTCTTGCAAATAGTTATAACACTTTCAAATTGCTCACTTGGTATAGTGATTATGTTCTTAAGGCTACGAATGACCACCTAAAGCTAATTAGACCTCAAAACTCACTTTTAAATCAGATAATTTTTTGGAAAATATTATAAAAAATATATGAAATGATTAAATATGATCTACTATAAAAATTAACCTTTTAAATAGGTATGAAACTTTGAACTTCATTATGGAGGGTTTTATGGAAATTGGACATTATTGTCACTCAATCTTGCACCCTTGGATAAGTAGTTCAAGTATTCTAAAAATTGAGTGAAACATTAGATTACCTATAAGTCTATGGTTTGACTACAATATAGGTAAACCTATATATTTAAAGGTCTATCTCCTTGAATTTGTCTTTGATATCTTATCACATATTTTACTTGCTTGCTTGGATGAAAAGAGATAGAAGAAAACATGAAAATTACCTATTATAATAAGGTGATACACCAAATTAATCTCTGTTAGACTACCATTAACCTAAACTATGAATGTTACTTAGAATATTGGATTCAACATCCTAGATTACTCTAACATAAGTATTTCAAACATAAAGGTGATATGCACTACACTTCTTAAGATGAATGGACAAAAGGCCTACTTTTAGATGCTAATGTTATTATTTACACTTAGATATTGATAAGGATAATAACTAAACTTCATGTGACCTGTTAGAGAGTGAATTACTTTCACACAAAATTAAAGAATAAGGTGAATAAAAGGAAATATGATTATCAATTTTCATTTATCTATGCACTACTCAACACACTTAGACAAGGAATTATTGAATCAAAACCAACTTAAAATCTTTATTCAAAGTCAAACATTAGTATTCAAACCAATAGGTATTTTCCATATAAGACATGGATTTGATAAAAATGACAAAATGGCTTACATATATAAAGCATAGGAGAGGAGAGAGAAGAAGTGAAGATCAAGAGTCATGATACCAAGTGTCAAGATGTGAAAAACTAGTTAAAAAATTAGAAAAAGAGTTATAAAATAGGCTATGAAGGTCTTCTTAGACAATTTTCCACTTGAAGTTCATAATTATCCCTCAAGGTGGTATAGAGATCTCAATTAACCTTTTTAAAACTTCCTTTCGCAATGAGGGGTCACTTGATAGTCTATAACTACCTTTGGAAGTTATTGACACATGTTTACTAATTTAGGAAGTTTGAAGGAAATAATATGGTGGAAACCCTTATACACCCCTTAACTAATGAACTTATCTACACCACTTGTAATTCACTACCTTTTAATTACTCACTAGCCCTTCTAGGATTATATTCACACTTGTCACTTAAGTGACCTACATTTTCTCAAGAAGGTTCATTTAAGATGCATTAGGTAACTATTATACCCTCTTTTTCATCTATTACATCAAGTAAATCTCAAGAGAACTTCAAACAACACTTTTCATCTTCTAAATATGTAGTCACCCTCATTCTCACTATCTTGTTTATGATGACCTATAATGACCAACTAAGCAAAGGTGTTTTCATTAATAACTTAGGTGATAAATAGGTATGGATAGTTTAAATACATCTCTACACACCTCATATAATGGTATTCATCTATTCATTCCATTTTACACGTGTAGAATAACTCAAATCCTATAAGAAACATTGAATTAGGCATGTTTGTACAAGTGATAATATAAGTTAATTAGGTGGAAAGGATATTGAGGAAGTTTTATACATGTCTAGAATGCTTACATGGCTAGTTGACCCATTTTGAATGCATTTTCACTCATTTTTTCATCAGTTTCATATGAGGGTTTTAGGATGGTTTTAGGTCATTTAGATTGTTAATGATTATTCATAAAGGTTATAAGTTAAACATTTGAAGCAATTCCACAAATTTTAAGTTAATTAACCTCTTCAACTACTCATAGATCCTTAGGGTGACATGCATCTCATCTTTATGGATATGAGCAAAGAAAATTGATCTCTTGAGCGCCTAACTGCATTTTGGGTAGGCCTAACAGGAAATTAGACCAAAATGATCAATCCTAGATTTTTTTCTTCAAATTTATGAATATTATATATTTCATAACTTCCCATTAAGGATACCACATGGTTTTAAATATCACACAATGTTATGATTGAATTTATACACCATTAGGGTTTACATCTAGTTTTAGGCCTAGTCTGCATATATTATGTATATGAGCATGTGGTCACTTTTGAGTAATATAAATAGTTTTAATTTTTTATATGATCCTTTTTACATCTAATTAAACTATAAAAATTTCCTTACATTCATCCAAGTCTCTCACATTCATCTTCTTTACCATTCATATATTAGGTCTATAGATTGCATGATTGTAAATTACCCCTATCTATGATAAAATAAAGGATAATTCACATATTTATTTGGATAAAATGAGAAAATGGTGATATTTTTTAGTCATTATGACATTATATACTAAATTTCAAGCCTTGGTCATGTTTTTATAGGTCTCAAACCTTTAAAATCCTAAAACTAGCTTCTATAGGTGTGATTGTGGTAATCTGTAGATGACTAAGTGTGAAGTTTAAAAAACCAATTTTATCAACAATTTCTATAAGAAAATTAAGTATATTTTAATATCAAACTAAAAGTGACTTTTAAATTCTCATTTCATGTTACACCTATTTCTATGAACAAGCTTGAACCTTTACATTGGTTTTGACTGGTTTATGACTAAGCTAAACTACAAATTTTCATTAAATGCATCAAGGGATGCATGTAGGTGTGTATTAGTGTGTGAAAATTATGTTTCATGATTTTTGTTCCATATCAAGTCAATAATACCATTTAAGCTTATATATTTATGTATAAACTAATGTGTATCCTTTATTAACTTAGACTAGTTTATGTAGTGAGCCTAAATTGTAGGTATTCATATTAGGGAAACCAAACAATCTCCTATAGGTGTTGACTCATGATTTGAACACTATGTTTCCACTCATTTTGATATCTCTTCAGTTTATTAGGACCATTTCACATTTTAATGCATCTATTTATGCCTTGATACTAGGCTCTTTCTCCTTTTCCATTAATGCAGTATAGTTGAAAATGTGGTTTGAGGTTCATTTTGGCACAAAAGTTATTGTGTTACAATAAATATTATTAGTAAAAGTTTTACTCAATTTTGAACCACTAAACCATTTTTATCCCTTAACCAAACAATATCACCCTATGTTCATCTGTTACATTTTCATTTAGGCTATAATACTGAGACTTTTAGGCTTGTTTATACTTCACCAAATTTCACTAGTAGATGGCAATATATTGACCAAAGTCTCCTTTCAAATAAGTTAAGGTAACACTTCCCTTTTATAATTATCATCAATTCTAAGACTTTTGACTTGATTTTGGATGTTGGTAGTGGTCTCACCACTCACAAATTGATATCTTCTTGATCTATGAACCTATTTTAGATGCCAAAATAGGCTCAAATGCTTTCAGACATGCCTTGATCTCTCTTTCAGGTTTGAGCCTAAAGTCTATAGATGCTTACCTAAAGGATACTTGAATTTATCATTTATACCAAGCCTTATATCCCATAAATGATACTCTCAAGATAAAAAAATAAATCAAGAATATGATCAAACTTACTCTATGAGGTTGAAAAAAACATAATAGCTTTGACCTGAAGCCATCTACAAGAGAATAATCTCTATAATCAACAAAACTTTGTTCACAATCTTAAATAGTATTCATTATTAGAATAAGAGAGTGAAACTACCTATTAAATCACACATTCACATGAAAAATCAATTTAATTGAACACAAAAATGGTTAACATGTTTTGAAAGTACACACACACCACTTGGTTCACATTGATCAAAACAATCATATGAGAAAACTAAATCCATTGGTGTTATCAGTCAATTTGTAGGTGTTGATAGTATTAGTTATTTTAAATATAGTACAAAACATAAATTTTAATAAAATCAATTGAAATGGTAGGTCATAAGGACTAATTTCATCCACCAAGTGAATCCACCCCAACTCTATTTCTATTGTTTGTAATGAAGGAAGATAATTGACTTATTTTACCATATCCAAGAGAGTGATGAAAGAGAGACCAATCTTTGGAAAATTTAAACCTTTTAAATCTTCATAAGAATGGAAAAGATTAATGTGGATATAAAATATCTTTATATAAGTCTTTACACATTCTAGATGAGCCACTTAGTCTGTACAACTTGATTGAAACTCATTTTTTCTAGTGATCTTCTTGTTTGTACGTTAGACCTACAAGATGTCAGTTATAAATCCATTCCCTAATAGTACCTAACATTACATACATTATCCTAAGCCTATAAATTTTTATTTGTTATAAAATTTAATTATAGTTTCATTTAATGACTAAAAGATGACATAAAATGACATTTAGAAAAGGATAAATGTGACAAAGATGAAATCATACTACATGACCTCATTAATGATAATGACATTATTATATGACCATGGTGACCATTTTATGATTTATAATACCTTATAAAATATTTACAAATGTAATTAAGTTGAATTATTTTGACCTATGGGTAAAATTAGTCAACATTTTAGTGATTCTTAGGTGGTATCATGTCTACTATGCTAAAGACCAATTGCCTTATCCTATCACTGGGAAATGGAATCACCTATATGCTACATTTGACACTGATATTACTTTTAATAGGATAAAAACATGTACCAAACATATAAATTTTAAATATATATATAGGGAGAACACACACAAAGACACAAAGTAACGCACACCTAACCTAGTATGTACATAACTAACCTTCATATCATAAATATAAGGGATTCAAGTGGATCCCATTTATAGGGATAAGTAGCTCATCCCCATTAATTATTTTCAATTTAAAGGATTTGTTTTGCTTGTACTTGATGATGATTTATGTCCCACTCCATAAAGTATCAAACTTGGTATGTCTTCATGGCTTTGTTCTATCTTCATTCCACTTTAGTAATATGTCACCCTTTTGCAAGAATATTAGAGTTAATTTCTTATCAAATGATCTTTTAATTATCACTTGATTATTCTCCATGTCTTTGTGATCATTTTCTCTAGTATCTTGCAATTCCATCAATTATGTTAACCTCATCTCTATTGGATTATTTTCAATCAATTCTAACTAATGTTCTAGCTCTAAGGAAGGGAACTCTTGGGATGTGAATAACCTATATTCTCTAATTTAAACAATAATAATAGGAGAGTTACCTATTGACCCTTTAGGTATGATTTTATCATCCCATAGGGCGATCTTTAACTTAGTGTGTCAAGCACTTTGATAATTATCCAAAGTCTTATTGATAATCTTGATTAGGTTTTTGTTAATAAACTTATCCAACCCATTAAATTGAGGGTAATATTTGGATGATGTAATAAAATATACACCTTTAATACTTACCCAATCAATTTTTTTGGTACCCATGAAATCAAGCACACTATCTTAAATGATGGTATAAGGAGTTACAAACCTTGTAGTAATGTTTTAATAGAACTCCAAGATAGCACTCTCATTAGCTTACGTAAATGTAACTACCTCAACACACCTTGTAAAGTAATTATTTTTTGTAAGGATCTAATTGTGCCCATCATTTTATGGAGAATTTATCATACCAATGAAGTTAAGACCCCATTACATTAAGGGTTGATATACTTGAATAGGCCTTAAAGGGAGAGTTGTAATATTTTTTACCTACAAAGATATAACATTATACACACATTCTTACCCAAACATAATAGCATTTTAAGAGGCTAGGATAATTTTATCTTGACCTCATGATCTTTTTAGCTATGGTTCTTTGAGAGAAATAACCTCCTACTATTCCATCATGAAATGTTTCAGGTAATGCTCCAAACTGGTCATTGTCAATTCAACTCAACAATACACCATTTGTATCTATTATTAAAAGTAAACCATATAAAAGATAATAAATAATATATTGAAATGTTAAATACCTTATTTTTGTTCTAATTAAGCCATTAGGACACTTACCATTTTGTAAAAATATGATGATATCTTGTGTCTAAATTTGTAGAGCTATGGGATCAATTGGTTGAGGGAAATATTGATTGACTAAAGCTTCCTATTTTGGTTCATGGAGGTATAAATCCAAGTGTTCACAAATATCCTTACCTCTCACCAGCTTATTCACCTTGATTTCAACATCATACTCCATTACCTTTATAATGCACCCTACCCTCTTTTCACTGAGATCTTTCCTCAAAAGTAGTTCCTTGGTGATAGGATTAGAAACCATAATGTGTATCCTATTATTTGAAACCATAGGTGTAAACTTATTTAGTCATCTTATAATAGAAAGGAATTATTTCTCAACAAATGTATGCTTGACTTCATAATCCTCCAAACCTTGACAAAAGAATGTAATTGGTTATTCAACACCCTTATCATTATTTTACATAATCATATATGAGATAATATCAAGGTTAAAAAATGAATATAACATGAAATATTTAGTAAAATTATAATTTAAAAGAGTGGGAGCTTTTAAAATTACTTATTTAATGACTTTAAAAATGTTCTTACCCTCTCTAGTCTAAAAACTTGATTCTTCTTGAGCATGGTTATGATAGGATTCAACAATGATACAAAACAAGATATGAATCTCCTCAAAAAATTTATCTTACCTAAGAAACTTTTGATTACTTTATTGTGTATAGGAAATGATAGGCCTAGAATAACCTCAATCCTTTCAAGGTTAATGGCTAGGCCATCCTTGGAAATAATGTGCCCTAGAATATTACCTTCATGGATAGAAAAAATTCCCTTTCTTGGGTTAAGAGACACCCCATGCTACCTACACATTTAAAACACTTTCCTTAGGTGTTTCATGTTATCATTTTTATCCTTAGAGAGCATGGTTATATCATATAGATACACTAGTAACATCTCATTGATTAGACCTTTGAAAGCGATATCAATTTCCATTTTAAAGGTAGAACTAACATTTGACAAGCAAAAGGAGATTTTACTATAAGTAAAGGTCCCCCATTTTTTAGTCAATATTTTCTTGAAATGATCATCATAATTCACAAAAATATGGTTATAACTAGAATATCCATCTAGGACCAAGAAGCATTAAAACTTGAAACAACTTACAAAATATTCTCCATAGGAGGTAAGGGGAAATTCTCTTTAAGTTACACCATATTGATATATATAAATTCCACACAAAGTATTATTTACCAATTCTTCTTCCTAACATGCACAAGGTTATCTACCCAAGTTGAGTGCTTGATATGAAAACTTATCTTAGATTCAAGGAGTTTGGTGAGTTCCATTCCCATGAATTGTTTGACCTCAAGATTAATAAGCCTTTGTTTTTTACCAATTGGTTTGAATCTAGGTTATACTCAATGGTATTATGGGATAGACTAGGATTAAAATATTTTATATATTTATATTCCCAAGAAAATATGTCATGGAACTCTCTACATAAATCAATGAATGTTTATTTTTTTGATGTGGAACATACCTTAGTTTTAGGAGATTGTCTTTAAAGATCAATACTCTTTCATAGTTATCCTCATTTGTAGACATTATCACCTTTTATTTGTTCCTATATTCATATTAATTAAAGATAATCTCTAAATCTACCAATCCTTTAGGAATCTTGTTTGTCTATAGCCTTACAATTTGATTCTCAAACTGGTCATGGAGTCTCTTCAAATTTCTTGAAGAGAACTCATCTTCATTTTTTAGAAAATATATAATATGTTTATAACTATAAATCACTTTATAGGAGATATAATTATTAGGAATGGAAGGTATTATGATGACCTTGATATGTGATTATTTTCCTTCCCCTTTTATGGTAGTAGGTGTGTCAAATTATGCCCCTATAGATGCTAACATGTAAGCATGTTTATTCTACTCTCTTGGAATTGGTTGTATGTTGAGTACATTTAAATATTCAAGTAAATAACACACCCTATGTTTATAATATTTGAGAAAAGATTTCTTGTCATCACTCACATTCGTTATTTGATGCAAAATCAATTCACTATCTCCATATACTTGAAAATTATTGATTTATTTCCTCTTTGCTCATTGAAGGCTATGAATTAAACCTTCATAATTATCTCCATTATTGGTAAAATTGAAATAGAATATATATATATATATATATATATATATATATATATATATATGAAGATTAACATTGTTTTTTGGATAGAAAAACCAACATAACACCATATCCTTCTCTAATCTTGCTCCTTGACTCATCAAATAACATCTTTCACATTCCATCACTCTCATTATATTCCTTAATGAGTGAAGTTATTGGTATTTATTCCTCATGTAAGTAATAAAATTTCAAATAAGTATCTTCCATGAAAGCATATGGATCATGTTAACATGTGTTAACACCATACTCATCTAGGAAAAGATCATAGATGGTACAATTTAGATTAGATCTTACCTCCATATATGGCTCAATATGAAACTTAGCCAATGGTTGTGTTCTAATAGTTACTTAAGTGACCCAAATTTTATAAATAATTTTAATTTAATATGTTTTATATAATTATTCAAACCCTCTTTTACCTATATTCCATTAGGTAAAGATCAATAGAACTTCAAACAACACTTATCATCTTCCAACTAAGTAGTCACCCTCATTCTCATTGTCTTGTTTAGGACTGCCTATAATGACTAACTAAAAAAAGGACTTTCATGAATAAATAATGTGGTAAATAATAATAGAGAGTTTAAATACATCTCTACACACCACCTACAAGGCTATTCATTTATTCATTCCCTTTTACACTTGTTAAAAAACTCAAATCCTATAAGAAATCTTGAATTAGGCCTATTTATACAAGTGAATGTATAGATAAATTGGGTGGAAAGGATATTGAGGAAGTTTCATACATGTAAAAAACACTTCCATTTCCATTTGACCCATTTAGATGCATTTACACTCATATTTTCTCCATCTGGTTCATATGAGGGTTTTAGGTCACTTGGATTGTTAACGATGATTCATAAACGTTAGATGTTGAAACTATTAACCAATTAAAAAAGGTTTAATTTAATGACCCTCCTAAACTATTCCTAGATCCTTTAGGTACCATGTAGCTCATCTATATAGATATGAGCAAAGGAAATTGTTCTCTTGAGCTCCTGACTACATTATAAGTAGGCCTTAGAGGAAATTAGAACAAAATGACTAGTCATAGATTATTTTATTCAATTTTATGTTTCTTATAAACACTATAATTTCCCATTAAGGTTACATTTTTTATAAATATCTCATGATGTTATGAGTGAAGTTATACACCATTAGGTTTCATGCCTAGTTTGTATATACCATGTATTTGAATAAGTGGTCACTTCTAAGGGATTATAGTGCTTGTCAGTGCTTCTATAAATTTTTTTACATATATTTAAATTTTAAACATCACAATAAATTAAATCAAGGCTCTCACATTCATCCTTTTACCATTCACATATTAGGTCTACAAACTGCATGAAAGTAAAGTACCCCCTATCTAAGATAAAATAAAGGATACTTACCCTATTATTTTTTCTCAATTGAGATAATGGTGATAATTTTTAGGTCATTCTAAACTTATTTAATAGTTTTCAAGTGTTGTCCATGTTTTTAGAGGTATAAAACCTTTAAAATCCCAAAACTAGCTTTTAGAGGTGTGATTATAGTAATCTATAAATGACTAAGTGTGAAGTTCAAACACCTAGTTTGTTCAACCTTTGCTCTGATAACCTTATTCAAATGTGACTATAAAATTTAAATTAACTTTTACATTCTCATTCCAATTATACCTCTATCTACCACCAATATTTCACCTTGCATTGGATTAGATGGGTCTGTAACTAAGCTAAGTTGTAAATGTTCATTCGGTACATCTAGGGATGCCTATAGGTGTGTAGTAGTGTGTGAAAACTATGTTTCATGATTTTAGTTCCATATTAGGTCAATATGACTAAATAATATTATATATTTATGAATAAACCAACATGCATCTTTTATTATCTCAGAATTGTTTATGTACTGAGTCTAAACTATAGGTATCATGTTAGGGAAACCAAAATATTTCCTGTAGGTGTTGATTCATGCTTTGAGCACTATGTTTCCAAATTTTTATCTATATTTAGGTCACTAGGAACATTTCACACATAAATTCATCTATTTATATCTGAATACTAGGGTCTTGTTCCCTTTCCATTAATGTACTATAGGTGATAATGTGATTTGAGGTTCATTTTGGCCCAAAAGGTATTATTTTGCACTAAATATTCTTAGTATAATTTTGACTAAGTTTTGAACAACTCAACCATATTTATCCCTTCACCAAAAAATCTCATCCTGTGTTTATCTGTTACCTTTTCATCTAGGTTATAATACTGGGACTGTTAGGCTTGCTTAGACTTCACCAGCTTTCACTAATAGATGGTAATATATTAGTTAAAGTATCCTTTTAGAGAAGTTAAGGTAACCCTTCCTTTTTATAATTTTATTCAATTATGAGACTTTGGAATCAAGTGTTGATTTTGGTGATCTCTTCTTGATTTATGAACCTATTTGAGATGCCAAAATAGGCTCAAATGCTTCCAAACATGCTTTGATATCTCTTTTAGGTCTGATCATGAAATCTATAGATGTCTAATTCAAAGCTATTTGACTATGTCATTTCTACTGAGCCTTGTATCCCACCAATGATCCTTTTTAGAATAAAATTTTAATGAATAATATGATCAGACCTACTCTATGAGGTTGAAATAAAACATATTGGCTTTGACTTGAAGCCATATATAGGAGAATAAACTCTACAATCAATAAAACATTGTTCACAATCTTCAATAATGTTTATTCTTAGTATAAGAGAATTAAACTACCTATTCATTCACATAATCACTTTCCAAATCAACTAAATTCATAATTAAAAGGGTTAACATGTTCTTAAAGTCCACACACACCACTTGGTTCACATAGATCAAAGCAATCAAATAGAAAACTAAAGCCATTAGGGTTATGAAGGTAATTTAGAGGTGTTGATAGTATTAGTGATTTTTCATAAAATATATAAAATAAATATGAATACCATGAACATGAAATGGAAGGCCATAAGTACTAGTTTCATTCACCAATTTCATTCACCCCAACTCTCTTTCTACTATCTATACTGAAGGAAAAACATTGACCTCTTTCTACCTATCTAAGAGAATGATGAAAGATAGATATTATTTTTTGGAAATTTTGAGCATATTAAATATTTTTTATCATTTAAAATACATATGGGGATATGAACACACTTTTTATAAGTCTTCACATGTGTTAGATGAGTCACCTAGTCTGTACAACTTGCTTGAAACTCCCTATTTTCTAGTGATCTTATTATTTATACATTATACCTATAACATGTTAAATCCAAAACTATTAATTGAAATTACCTAACATTCCATACATTATCATAAGCCTTGAAATTTTCATTTTTTCTAAAATGTATGTATAACTTCATTTGATGACCCAAAGATGGCATAAAATGACATTTAGAAAATAAAGATAAATGTGACAAAGATGCAATCATACTATGTGAGATCATTAATAAAAAATAAATTATTATAGTAACATGGTGACCATTTTATTATTTATAATACCTTATTAAATATTTTCACATGCAAGAAAGTTGACTTATTTTGACCTAGGGGTAAAATTAGTCAATATGCACATTGACTTAAGAGGTCTTAAATGTAGACATTATCCCTTTAAATTGAATTAAATATTTTGATGGATTTATAAAATTATAATAAACACTATGTATTTAATATTATACTTCAAAATATTAGTGATTAACATGATCTGTCACACTTTGTTTAGTAGACTATGTCTATAGGTTATTAGATGACTATATGCAATTTGAGTTCGTGACTATGTTCATGATCTTCAAAAACATCATAAATTGAAATAAATTACATTAATAATTATATAACTCAATAAAATTAATCATAACACCCATTTTACTTGACTAATAACCCCTATCCATATCTCCACTCTTGCCTTTGACTTCATGTAGGTCACTAGATGACTATAGGTGAAGATTTTATGATGTTTGTATTGACTAAGATGGAGAAATGGATGTAAAAATAACTTAACAGGTCTTATTAAATCTATTAAAATGTCTATAATAACCCATTAAGTCATTTAGAAACCTCAATTTTACTTATCTCCTTAAATGGTTTTGTATGGATCATGTAGATAGGCTAACTATGTCTTGTATTGGTTGTAGGTACATATGTTGACTGTAGGTTACTATTTATTATTTATTTGACTAAAGGTATATATCTAGATGAAATAATACCTTAATTAATGTTTATAACATGATATTAAAACCTAATAGTATCTTTTTAAGAGACACTAAACCTCCCAACTGCACCTTTCAACTAAGACATCTCAAGTGCTTGGCATAGACTGACTGTGTATTTCCATATATAGTTATAGGTGGAGATTTTAGTATTTTTCTTAAATTTTATATTATATTTTTAGTCTATGAAATAAAATAATTCCTTAATTAATTCATTTTAATAAATTTATCGATCACAAATTCACTCTTTGCATCCTCTTTGACTCTCATAAGTTCACATTTCCTTGAAGTTTGAATGTACCAACTTATATGTGGTTGTAGGTTCTTTTTAACTCTTGACTATAGGTGTAAGAGATAATCATGATTTATAATGTTATAAATTACCTATTTTATCTTTATAAAGTATTATATATTTATTATATGATCATTTAAACCCCAACCTCATCACGACACTTCTCCATTCTCTTTCACTATCCTTTGAAACTCAGTTTGGCTCCCCTTAAGCTTGTTATAGGTCACTATTTTAGAGTTTTGGGATTAAGGGGGAAAATAGGAAATAATATAACCTTGAATAATTATTTTAATATAATTATATAACCATTATGACACGTCATTAAAAAATGATAATTCAACTTCTCCTTATGACACATAGCCTTTCTTACATGACCACACATATACCACCCTTATTGACTATGACTATAGCTTCAACATTAAATTTGTATTTATCTCTAAAATTAACCTCATTTTGTATTAAATATTCACTCTTTTACAAATAAATTTGTCAATATTATCAATTTTTTGACCTTAGAGATAAGTTCATCTTGTATAGAAAAATTGACTATCCCTTATTAAGATGTAGGTACATATTAGTGCATGTACAAACTATAAGTGTCAAAATTCAATCCACTTACCTCCATTATACCAAAATTACATGATATACCTTTATTTAATATATAAATATTTACATAAACCCTTTATCTCAATTACCCTTATATTCATGATGTTTGCCTAAAAAATATAGCCTATTATGAATGACTGTTGTAGGTGGTCATAAGCTCATTATCCAGACTGTAGGTGAAAAGTGTCATGGTACTTATTATATGTTCGATATGATACCAAAAATATTGAATAATCTCAACATACCTCCATCCACATAATTAAACATCTAAAATTTTGGATAAACAATGAAATCAACATTTGATTTTACCTTTAAAAATGCTAAAATACCTTAGATTCTACTAAACAGGTCTTAGAGGAGGTTTTCTTGCATGCTTTCGATGTACCTTGGTAGCCTTTTGAGAATAATAATACCTTTAAGGTACTTATATAAACCTAAAAAATCATATTTAACCATCATAACACATCCATAAAGGCATATAGTCCCTTAAGAGGTCTCTAATGATGTTAATACAACCATACATAGTCATAACTATGTTATTTAGGCATTAGAGGCTTAAAATAGACTTCATGATCCTAAGAGAATAATTTTTCATAGTGAATACCTCATGAAAATATTGGAAAAACTTTATTCCTTTTAATATAACTTACTTGTCTTCATGACCTTTCTTAGTTCTAATCATTTGCCATTATATCCATCTAACTTGTTCATTAGGACTATAAGTGACATTTTGAGCTCAAAGAGCATAGTATTAATGCCATTCATGGAATTTATTTCAAATTTGAATAAATAATTTATAATTTTTTAAAAATAACTAAATATAATATCTCTAATATCATTTTGACCTCAATGAGATCTTTTTGTACATTAGAATCCCATCAACCTTGCAACTTTTCATCATGAAAAGCCCTATCTCACTTAATATACTTCAAGGAAGACCCTCCTTAAGGTGAATGTATGTGTAATTTTATATTTTATTAAGGATTTTTATTTTACCTAAAACATGATCTTGAAAACTCATGAAAATTAATACACTCAATTGATATATTAAAAATACTAAAAAACTACCAATTCTCAAGAAAAATACCCCTTATCAAGTCAAATTAGATGATGATTACATCATTAAAAATGTCTTTTTTGACATTTAAATCATCCACAAAAAAATATTTTTATCCATTGATATCTGAAGTGGAGAAACATAGACAAACCTAGACCCTGTATGGATGACTAGGACATAGTGACCCCATTACACTCTTAGCAATTGTTCATAAATATGGGGGGATGAATCTTAAAAAAAATAAAATAACTTAAATTTTATTAGGATACATATAATTTCCCAATATATTTTTACCTGACTCTCTCTCTATTTCTTACTTTTACTAACCAAAAATTGATAGCATTCCTTGAGCTGCCAAAGAAGTTGATATGGGAGATAAGTTAGATTTATAAATTTTATCACCTAAAACCTATTAAAAATAATTTTTTGAAATTTTAATGTAAAAATAATGTATTTAATATACCTAAATATCAATTTCACCTTGAAGAGTTATATGGATAACCTCAAAATAGGCCTTTTGGCACTAAAAGTTTATATAATCACTTGATAAACCTTATAAAACTAATTTAAAATGTGTACATTGGATATTTTACTGAATTAAAAGGTATACCATGAGATGAAAAGAAAATTTTCAATTGGTATGGGTTATAGTTTAACCTATGAGGTCAAACTTGTTGACATTTTGGTGATTCAGCTAGGAAGCATGCCTTCTATGCTTATGAACTAGAATAATGACATCTTTTTTAGACTCATAAGATAAATATTAATCTATTAAAAAATAATTTTTATACCTTGACCAATGACCATAACTCCTGATTCAAGATAATATATTTGTTTTCTCCTTAAAGATAGGAAAAGAAAATACAACAAAACAAGGAAACTAGACTAACAAAACACATGTGCTAGAAAAGCACTTACTAAAGAAAAACATAATCAAACTAATGTTATTTATATCAATTTTATGAAATATGAACTAACTTCAACTAACCTTAAAATAATCCTCCTTTAGGATCAAAATAAAAGTTTTTTGGATTACTTACTTCATGAGGTATGCAATGGTGTAAGAAATCACATTTGATTGACTTATTACTTAGATAAAAAAATTTATTGAATGAATATACATTTTAAATACATTTTAATAGGTATAAATCATAAAATATATCACCAATTAACATGTACTAGTCTTAGACTTTATCCTTTACCTTTTGTAGTTGTTCTTCTTTGGAAATAGTCTATTAGATGTCTAGATATTAGTTTGTAAGACTTGTTGCATCGTGAAATTCATATGACTAATTGAAGTATCCTAACTATACCTTAATATCTTATTTAATACTCTTAACTTGTATATCATTGTATCTAAGAGAAATATTTTTTTATTATTTGCAAAATTGTGGCCAAAAGTGATCCACGTTGTCTTCCAAGAGGGCACTAAAATATGCAAATGAGGTGAGAGGATAATAAACCATGATGAGAATGTAAAAAAAATCATCATATAGTGAGACTACCTTTTAAAAAATAATTAATATAATAATAAATCTCTCAAAATTTTTGATTGGTTCATCAAAAATGCCTCTTATTGCCTTACTCAACTCATAATCACTTAGGAGAAGCAAGTATCCTTATTCCAAAACATCAAACAAGTCTTCACTATAATTTTGTATAATATAAGGGAGATAAAAATAAATATATATCTTATATTCTTCATGATCAATCACATAAAAATTAATCTCTTGAAATAATTCAAAATTCATCTTTTGCTACAACTTCTTCTTCTAGTTTGAAAGATAAAATGCCTTTGCTCTCACTAAAGGGAGTACTAATAAATATTTCTTATTCATGCACGCTTTATTAATTTTCACCACACCCTCATTGAAAATAACTAGTAGCTATGAATTATTCATTTATAATACATATAATAATCTCTTCTTTACTAATGGAGATGGTGGTAGGGTAACGATTAAGCTCATGGATTTACTTGGGGATCAAGGGAGTACTTTTTCAATTTGAGGTCTTAGGAATAGAATATTATTGTAGGAATGCTTAGAGAGAGAGATTAAGTTGAGTTATCCTATGAGTGCCTCATACTTGTCAACAAAAATTTCAACCTTATTATAGTCTTATTGAGGCTCCATCTTAGCTACAACTTGATTTCTAGCCTTCTCAACTAAGACCTCTTTATTATCTTGACAAACTTCTTGAAAGTTCCTCCAAAATAGAATGAATATAGGTTCTTAAGGAAGGGGAAATGGGACTTAAAAATTTAAAAGGTCTTATTTTTTATCACTCTATGAATCTTTACTCTTTTCCTCTTTATTTTTCCAAGACTTAACTACTTGGTTCCAAGGTAGGACTCTGAAACTAGTAGGTTCACTTGGAGGTTGAATTGACACTCTTAGAGGATCCATTTGAGAATAGTCAAATAATAAATGAGGATAAGTATCATAATAGGGTTTATATGGTAAATATTTTCAATTGAACTATCACTTATTTAGGATAGGACAAGTCCCTCCTTGTTCAAGTGGCATAATGGAACCACCTTTAGGGCTATGGGTGTCCCAAATTGGAGGTGGATATTTAGAAGAGGGGTTAGTACCCCTTGATGTATCACTGTAGATAAAAACCTATTATTAGATTTTTAGGGGTGAAAAGAGATAAGGATAACTCAAATAATTCTACTGTAATGGAGGTGATATACTAAATATGTTGATGGAATCCAACCATAAGTATCTCACACTTAAAATCAAAAGACAACTAGAACATACACTCTCCCAAGCAATGACTCCTTTCATAAATTTTACAATTATAGGTTTATATAGAATGTAAAAAATATATTAATACTATAAAATATGCCCATGAGGGTACTAAATAAAATAATATCACTTAAACCTTGACATATGTTTAAACACACACCACATGCCATACAAGGAGAAGATGTAAATAGGTGAAACAAAATGAGCAACATGTTAAATAATCCTTAGTCTTCACATATAAAAGATCACACATTGAAGTAAAAACACTAATTAAAATCATGTAAGAGGTAAAAGTTATTCATTTTATTAATCAAAATGTGTAAAATTGAGTAGGGCTTTACCATACTCAGGTGGAGCATCCCATATAATGTAAAAATAGCTAGCTCAGAGAGAGAGAGAGAGAGAGAGAGAGAGAGAGAGAGAGAGAGAGAGAGGAGAGGAGAGAGAGAGAGAGAGAGAGAGAGAGAGAGAGAGAGAGAGAGATGAGAGAGAGAGAGAGAGAGGAGAGAGAGAGATGAGAGAGTTGTAAGGGTCACAAGGACACTTTTAAAGCTCATAATTTCAGTTATGCATGCATGGGAAGATGATATGGGTTGAACCATGTAAGGATAGGAGTTACACATGTCAATTCAAGTCATCAAAGTTATACATAGTGGCCCTGAAACTCTGTTTCTTATATAGAAAATTGCCTTCATGATTAGGCCTAATTAAACTTTTTATAACTGATTTAAATAAACTATAATGATTGTAATAAAATATATGGACATTATACATGCATATCCATGCATTGGTTGAAATTTTCCATTTAAAATTGTGGAATGGGGTGAATTAAAATTTTTAATACCCTCTATGGCCTTGGAAGCATTATATAAGCTTTAAAAATCACTTTACTTGATGATTTCATCCTTTCTCTCTAGCTTATCCAACATGCCAAATTTAATTGGCTGGAAATAAGGGCCTAGTTGAAGAACTTATGAGTTATTTCTAGACATTAAATGAATACTATTATTTATTGTAAGTTTCAATATTTTACCCAAACTTTGTTTCATCTCCTAATTCATTTCTATATCTTACACAACACATAAAACAATTGAGAAAAAGGTTGCTTTTACCCCCATCCATACAAGTTCGTACAACCAAAAAGGTGTGTAAGTATATTGGGAAGTATATATATAATATGAAATATCTATTATGGTCAAAATATGTCCTTATATTAAATTTAAAACTCGATTTTCCAAGACTGGTCCTTAACAAGGGTTTAGTTAGGTTTTAGGCCTATTTTTTTGGTCTTAACGATTATTCATAAAGTTTGGGACATACAACTTCATAATAATATTAAAAACATTGGCCTATGGGTACCACTAATAAAAACCCATAAATCCTTTGTTTCCCATGCATAGCTTCATGAAATATGTGAGCATCAAAAGATGGCATATCAAGCTTGTTTTCCTCTTGTTGCACAAAATCTAAGTTGGTTTTGAACCAAAATGGTTCTCTCCAAAGCTTACCATGAACTATAATCACTTAAAAACATTATATTTGACTCTATAAAACTTTTAAAAATAGGTTTTAATTGCATGTTTTATGCTATAAGTGTCAAAAACATTTCATTTTAAACATATGCCTAATCTTTGCATTGTAGGCTTGTTTCAAGTCCTTAGGCTTAAATGGCCATTTTTATGCATTATATTCATTAAAATGGAATAAGAATCTTTGTATATATCCTAAAATCATGTTCAAATTAGTTATAAATATCACTAAGATCTTGAAGTGGAAATGACAATTTATTTGAACTCTAGGCCTAACTGTGTGTCCATTAGACTTGCCTATAATTCTAGCCACCTAGACCACTTTATTGCTTTTATTCTCTTTAATTTTTATTTTAGATGATTTCTTGAGTTTCTCCTATATTTTCAAACCTTTTTTTAAGTGTCTATACATCTTCTAGTTTCATGTTTTATCCTTTTCCCTCAAACAACTAGTCTTGTGATCAAAGAGAGTACCCTTGTTCTAAGATTGAACATGGGGTATTTACCCTATTTATTTGAGAAATTTTAGAATTTGAGGTGTTTTTACAAGTGATAATTAGTATCCACACAAAAAATTATCCTTTTATTCAATTATTAAATCCTTCAATAACACTAAACACCAATACATACCTACTAGGGCAAGACTGTGGGTAGGGTTTCAAGATGATGGACTATGTTTAGCATTTGAAAGGGTTACTTATATGCATGTTTTATTTTAATTATTTATATTATCATGATATATTGTCCTATTTTTGGTTAAGTCACTTACTCTTGATATAATCTTCCTCTTATATACACTAAGGATTGTGTTACCATACTTGATTGTGTTTATTTTACAAATGAGGGTCCACTTGTAGGTTCACTTATAATTACTTGATGCTTGGGTTAAAAAATGAAAGGATTATAATTTACCATGATAATTAAAATCACTTAGGTTAACTTCTAATTACTTGATGCTTGGGTTAAGAAATGAAAGGATTATAATTTACCATGATAATTAAAATCACTTTATATTCCCATATACTTTTAAATTTTTATATATTATTTGGGTTGAAGCTACATTTCATTATGTATGACTAAAAAAACCCCTACTTACTAACTTTTAGGTGTCTATGCATGTTCTAGGTATTACAGATAAGCGTAAAAACCCCACATAAGCCTTAAAATAAAAAATCAATAAATTTACCTTGCTTTAAATTCACATTTTAAACCTTGCTAATGTATTTACAATAATTTATCTCACAAATTAGTCCTCCCAACTTATATGACTAAGAAACTTTTGTGAGGTATGATGTAGGTCAACTACGACCCCTATCATAGCTTAATTATATCATTTAGACATGTAACATGATGGTCAAAATGGGTTTATTTAGGTTTGATAACCATATTTCATGTAGATTCACTTTAGAATCATTATAATTTCGGTAGAACACTATCGAATCCTTGATTGAGACACCTCTATCAATACCCTATCATCCTAATACCCTATAGGCTACCATTAATTCTATCTAGTTGATCATGGTGTCCATAAACACCCTAAAACATATTTTTAGACTCCTTAATGTGTATTTAATTTTAACCTACATATGTTGTCCCATTGAACTTCAAATAATGGTTTCCCTCCATGACTGAGACATTTCCTCTTTAGGACCCTACTAACTATAGATGACCATTCAGGCCTATATTGAGCTTAGTTATGACTTCTTGAAGCCTCTTTGAGGTCCCTTAAGGTTATATAGTTTGTTTTAATTCATTAAATCACCTTTAAAACCAAAGACAATATCAACCATCAAATTTTATTATACCATTTTGACTAAGACTCCTTTTACCCTTGCCTTTAGGTCATTCATAGGCCTATGTATTGATAGGGCATGGTTTTAGGGATATAACATCATGAGTTGTCTTCCTTTTTTCTGGTATCTAAGTGTATAATCCTTTATTTTATTTTAGACAAATCAAAACATCCCCATATGCTAGCATGTTATATCTTTGCATCTAAAGGTGTGAGCTTTTTCATGATTCAAGCCTGTAGACTTCACTATGGGAATTTGATGTTTTGTATACAATTTTAAGGCTCCAAATGGTTAATCTCCATCATCCTTCTTCCTTCCAAACTATTAAAGGTAATTGACCTATGTAGGGGATAAAAAAATAAATCTATTAGGATACTTCAAGACCATTTCTCACCTTGTCATATGCTATTCATCAAAACCCTCATAACCTTTGTTTTATCAAAATAGGGAAAAAGAAACCTAAATATACAATTGTACCATGATTATGGTTTTTAATTATATTTTTTCCACTTAATGGTTTCAAACATATTCCCTCATGGTATCTTTAGCCTCTAAGACTCTAAAAACAAGTTCTATCTCATCCAAACACTATCAAACATCTTCAATTCTCTATCAACACCACCTATAGGTGATTATTTATAATTGTAGGTAGTGAATGCAAGAATGGTAGGGAGAATTTCTATGATCATCTCCATGAAATTTGAATCAAAATCAAACTCTAAAAATTCACTTTCAATTTCTCCAAGATATTGAAAATATTACCAAGGTTATTATCAAAGCATGATGTCATCATAGAGACCCTTGTGTATGTGCATGGGTTGAGTATATGTAGGCGAGGTGTGGATTTGGGTAAGAACATGATAAATAAAAAATTAAAGACCAATAAATTTGGATTTTAAAACCTTAAAACCATGAAATTCATTAAGGATGCCCTAAAACTAGCTTCAGCATACTTCTTCCCACCTAAAAGTCACTTGTATGTACCTGGGAGAGAGTAATGAAGAGTATCAAGTAACTACTTAGGTGTCATAGAGATTGAAAATCATGATAATTCCTTGAATAATGAAGATTAAATGTGAAGAGGAAATCAAGATAATTTTTAAAACATAATCACAAACACCAAAAGCACCCCTGGGAATGCTTACAAAAACATGACAACCTAGAAGTGATGAAAAACTATCCATTGTATCCAAAGAGACCATTCTATAAATCTGATGTGTTTTTCCCATAAAATCAAATTTTAAATATAAACCAAGCATTTAAATTTTAAGGAGACATAAACAACATCATTTGGGTAAAAAATGAGTAACTAGTTTGTATGAAATCACTCAAACCAAACTAAAACTTGAAGGGTGCACAAAATGACAAATATATTTGCACAATCCACTTCAAATGGATGGGTCATGAACCACAGTTGACCATTCCTAAAAATTATTATATATATTTTAAGGTATTAGAGTATATAATATTCCCCTAGTATTATTTTTCATGAAACCCTCTGTGTTAGTTCTACCAAGAAAAAACATGCCCATTACTATAGTCTACCAAGAAGAGTGAAAAGAGAGAAAAATGGTTTTGAGATAGAAATGCTAGTTTTAGATTAGACCAAACATGGATTTGAGTATGTGGGAGCTAGAGAGTCACATTTACATGTTCTACAAGTTCCCAAGGAGGTCATACAGGTTCCACTTTCTCTTTATTTACCAAGAAAACTAACTTTTTTCTAAACCACCTATCATCTTTTAGTTACAAACATTCACTTAAGACCTTTTTGGACACATGGAGCATGACCTCACCCATTGACACTTCCACATTTCCCAATAAACCTATACAAAGGATTAAATACATCTATTTGACCCCTTAAAATGAATTATAATGATAAATGAACTGGGAAACTACTTGACCAAAGCTATTATAACATTAATTGACATTAATTAACCTATGAAACACCTTATAAAAAGAAATTATACCCCCTTATATGCCTAAAAATGAAGTTTTTTACTAGGGGTTCCCTATTTTGACTTAAAAATCAAAATTGGTCAACAAATTAATGACTCATATGGGTATTATGACTACTATACTAACTAGACCAGTAGTCTTATCATTATATTAGGCTTATGGAGTCATCTAAGGATTGAGACAAACAAAAAAATTTGACCATTGACTCAATTTTGATCTATAAGACAACTAGTGACTACCTCAACCACACAAAGGAAAAGACACACACAAAAAATGAATCAAACACACACATGTGCTCTAAACACTTATGAAAGACAATAAAACATGAAATAAAAAACTTGCATTTATAACCTTATACTTCCTTCTCCTTCTTGAATCAAAGGGGAAAATTATTAAGTCTCTTCCTCCACTAGATGTATCAAGATGCCAAATGAAATACTTGTTGGAGTGGGTGTTTGGTGAACCAACCTTTTTACTTGCCACTTTTATTAGAAAATATCCAAATGGATCAACATCAAAAAAGTTTATAATGTACACATACTCATTCTAATCTTCAAGACATATCTCTTGCTAGCCTCCAATGCTAGTGTAGTCTCCTAAGGTGTTCATGATTATCAATTCATTATTGGAATGATAATTTGGCTCATGTATTACTTGGTATGTGTCTTGAGCCAATTTATCTTTATCTATCTCTTCAAGGAGCTTAAAAAACTAATTTATAGCCTCTTCACTACCCTAATGATGAAAGGAAGCTAGTTTGATGTTACAATTAGTAAATAGTCTTCAAGTTCATCCCAAAAGTAATCACTTTCTTATTCAATCTACTTGTAGTCTCCTTCCTCAATATAAAAGCCATATCAATTTGATTTTTCTTCTTCTTGATCAATGACCAAGACATCATCTTGATCATGGGAATCTTTTTGGATTTTTTTATCATCATATCTTGTAATTTATTCACCATCTTCATAAAAATAGAATGGGAATAAATCAAGTAAAGATAGTGATAGTTCATCATAATTGCATATTTCCATACCAACCACCTTTCCTACTTAGATTTAAAAAGTATTAGCAATATCAATATCTTCATTAGGAACATTTGAAAAAGCCTCCTATTTAGCTATCATGTCCTCAATAGTTGCTTTCCCTTCATCTTCATATTCATGGAGCATTTGTATATAAGTGTACCCCATGTCTTCCTCTTAAACCATGTCATTATTTGTAGTAATATCCCAAGGATTTGTAGGAATCTTGAGGATTTAAAATTCATTTCATGTCTTCAAATTTCTTCCACATGATCATATTCAAGAGTTGACTCTTCTACCTTGGTTTCATGAAACTCTCCTAAGACTATTGTTTCTTGAGAGGTAGCTTGAATATGTTATTCATCCTTGAAATTAAATTTTACTTCATGCTCATGATGATAATTTTTAACCTTTGTATCAGATATATATATTTCTTCAATATCCCCTACCTCTTTCTCTCTCATGGTAACACAAATACTAGGCATATTGAAATCATGTCCTCTAGCCCAACTAGGTTACCAAGGTGGTAGGTTTTCTTCAAGCAAGAGCTCATATTATTTATCATCCAAATAGTCCACCTTATGATCGCATGACATAGGTACATTAGGCCAAAATGTGATGGGGTGTGTGTAATATGAACTAGCTGGTGGGGGTGGCACATAGATCTTAGAATCAAATTGAGGTTGGAGTGTAGGATATTATTCATGGACACACATCTCTTCCAACCTAGAAATATTAGCTATTGGACTATCCTTTTTCTCACCAAGGGGAGATACTATGGTGATTTCATCTTCATAATCACTCATGAGATTATATTTATCATCCATGGATTGGATTTTCTCCTCTTTACTTACCTCTCTCAAAATAGGTTCCTCCTTGAAAAGGGGTGAAGTGAAAAAATGATGAGCAGGCTCATGGATTTGAGGTGAAATAGATAGAGTATGAGATGTAGTGGAAGGTAAAAGGATTGGATATGGAGTGTGTAATGAATGAGAAGGCTTATGAGTAGATATGGAAAAGAGGAAAGAACTAGTGAGATCATATAGAAGTGAAATATTGGGTAGGTTAGGAAGGGAAAGATTAGCATGAGTAGGAGTTACACTTTATTTATAATATCTTGCTATACAATCCATGAGAACATATGATCTCATATGACAAGGATCATAAGAATATTTTTAAGGATGATAGGAATAAAATCATGAAATGTAGAGCTCATATTAAGGCTGAAAGGAATGTGTTTATTAATAACCATTTTCATAGGGTTGCCCATCAACATATTGCCCATATGAAGAGGGGAATGAAGGACTATATGATACCATGGATTATGGGGTTGATGGATATTTTTATAGGGTTGAAAAGGATTATATTTAATCTAATTAATGTCATATGGAGGTTGATAGAGATCATGACAAGGTTGGCCAAGTACTTGTTCATATTGAGGAGGAATAGGAAAAGAAGGATATGTCTCCCCAACTTGTGTTAGGAAAAACTCAACATAAAAATAATCCATGAAACCTTCATGAGAAGTGAAAATAACAATAAAAAAAAATTAAATTAGGATACTTGGAATACTTAACTAGTAGATTTATACTTGGAGTCACCTTTAGTGCTTAGTGAAATTACCTCCAAATGTTGGTATCTTGAAGAGAACACCAAAACTCCTCAACAGAATGACCTTTTATCCCACCAGGCGTGAAAAATACTATTTTCACTTGAAATTTAACCCATTAAGGAGAGGAAAAGTCCCTCCTCATTCAATTATAACAATGAAACCACCTGAGGATTATGGGTGTCTGAAATTGGAGGTGGATCACTAGATGAGGGGCTAGTTCCCCTTGATGTATCACTATAGCTCAAACCTATTAATATATTTTTAGGAGTGAAAATATAGAATTATAAATGAAAAAAATATAATATAATGGATTTTATACACCATATATGTTGATGTAATCCAACCATAAGTATCTCACACTTGAAATCAAAAGACAACTAGAATATACACTCTCTAGTCAATGACTCCTAACATCAATGTTACATTATGGGGTTATAAATGAATGTACAAAGATAGGAATACTATACAAGAGGAATATTAAGGAACTAAATAAAATAATATAAATTAAACCTTAACATATCCTAGAACACACCACATGCCTTACAAGGAGATGTAAATAGGTGAAATAAAATGAGCAACATGCTAAGGAATCCTTAGTCTTCACTTATGAAAGATCATAAATTCAAGTAGACACACTAATTAAAGTCATGTAAGAGGTAAAAAATATTAATTTTATTGATAAAATATTTTATAATTAAGTAGGTATTTTCCATACTTAGGTAGAGCATCCCATATAATGCCAAAATGGCCAAACTCTTATAGAGTTTGTGTGTGTGTGTGTGTGTGTGTGTGTGTGTGTGTGTGTGTGTGTGTGAGAGAGAGAGAGAGAGAGAGAGAGAGAGAGAGAGAGAGAGAGAGAGAGAGAGAGAGAGAGAGAGAGAGAGAGAGAGAAATAAGTCCAAGGGTCACATGTAAAAATAATAATTTAATTTATCCATGCATGTAAAGAGGATATGGGTTGAACCATGTAAGTAATATAGTTAAACATGTCAATTCAAGTCAACAAAGCTATGTAAAGTGGCCTAAAACTCCTTTTCTTGCACAAAAAATTGCCTTCATGATTAAGCCTTATTGAACGTCTTTTAACTGATTTAGAGAAATTATAATGATATTAACTAAATTAAATGACATCATACATGTCTCTCCATTAATTTTTTGTATTCTTGGTCTTCTATAAACCTCTAAAAGTTAGCCATCATCATTTGGAGTCCTGAAAACTACCCTTCCATGCACCTTACACATTTGGATTCTAAATTAGCTTAATTTTTCCATGAAAATACGTGGGAGGAGGTTAATGAAAATTTTTAATGCCATTTATGTCCTTTTAATCATCATTAAATCTTTAAAATCACTTTACTTGAAGATTTCTTCCCTTCTCTCTAGGTTGTCCAACATGCCAGATTTGATTGGTTAAAAGTAAGGGCCTAGTTGAATAACTTAAGATTTATTAAAATAAATTAAATGAATACTATTATTTATTTTAAGTGTCAATATTTCACCCAAACTTTGTTTTATCTCTTAATTTCTCCTTTAGCCTACACAACACATAAAACAGTGAGAAAAATCTTGTTTCTACCACCATCCATACAAGTCCTTACAACCAAAAAGGTGTGGATCAGCCTAGGAAAGTCATATATAATCTACAATATATATTTTTGTCAAAATATTTCCTTATATTTACTTTACAACTCAATTATCCAAGACTAGAACTTAGCAAGGGTTTCATAGGGTTTTCAGCCTATTTTTTGGTCTTAATGATTTTTCATAAAGTTAGGTTGTCCAAATTGAGAAAAAATTATAAAAATATGGCCTATGGGACCCATTATAACACTACATAACTATATTTGATCCCATGCATAGATTGATGAAAGATGTGAACATTAAAAGATGGCCTATCGAGCTTGTTTTCCTCTTGATGCATAGTTCTGAGTTGGTTTTGAATCAAAAATGATTTTTAAATATTATCGTGCACTATAATTGATTTAAATAATTATATTTTATTATAAAAACATTAAAAAATATTTTTTAAGTCCTTTTTCATGCTATAATTGTGAAACACCTTTCATTTTAACATAGTCATAATCCTTGCTTAGTAGGCCTATTTCAAATCTTAGGATTAAAATGGCCCTTTTGATTCATTATATTCATTAAAATGGCCTAAAAACCTCTATATAAATCCTAGAATAATTTTAAAATTAGTTATAAATCTCACTAAGATCTAAAAGTTGAAATGATAATTCGTTTAAACTCTAGGCCTAACTGTGTCTAGTAGACTTGCCTACAATTCTAGCCACCTAGGCCACTTTATTGCATTTATTCTATTCTATTTTATTTTCATTTAAATTTATTTTATGATTTTATAATATATTTAAAAACCTTATTTAATATTATATACATCTTTTGGTTTCATCTTTTATCCTTTTCCCTCAAACTGCTAGTCTTGTGTTCAAAGAGATTACCCCTGTACGGATAGAAAACATGAAATATTACCCTATTTATTTGAGAAATATGAGTATTGGAGGTGTTTTAAAAAGGTATAAGGACTATCCAAATAAAAAATTATACTCTTATTCAATTATTATATCCTTCAATAACACTAAGCACCAATACATACCTGCCAGGCAAGACTGTGGGCATGGTTACAAGATAATGGACTATGTTCAGCCTTTGAAAGGGTTAATTTAATGCATTTTTTAGCTTAATTAGGTATATTTTAATGGTAATTATCATGATATAGTGTCATATATTTGTTTTATTCCCTTATTCTTCATATACTCTTCCTCTCATACACACTACCTAGTCAGGATTGTGTTACCATACCTAACTATGTTTGTTTTCAAAATAAGGGTCCACCTATAGGTTCACTTCTAATTCCTTGATTCTTAGGTCAATAAATTAAAGGATTTTCATTGACCATGATAATTATAATAATTTTATATTCCCATATAGTTTTAAACCTTATATATTTTTTGGGCCTAAGCTACATTTCCTTGTGTATGACTAAGAAAACCCCTACTTACTGACTTGTAGGTGTTTGTACATGTTCTAGGTATTAGAGACAAGGTAAAAACACCACTTAATTCTTCCAATTAAACTCCATAAATTTCCTTTCTTCAATTCAAATTTTAACCTTTGTAAATGGATTTACAATCATTTATCTCAGAAATTTAGTCTTCCCTACTTGTAGAACTGAAAAACTTTTATGAGGTCTAATATAGGTGGATTAAGACCCCTATCATAGATTATTTAGCTCATTTTGAAATTTATATGATGGTTTAAATGGGTTTATTTAGGTTTTATAACCATATTTCATCTATATTCCCTTTAGACTAATTATATTTGGGGTAAAACATTATCAGACCCTTGATTAAAACACCTCTATCAATACCTTATTAGACTAATATAATGTAGGTTGCCATTGGTTCTTTACACTTGATCATGGTGTCCATAAACACGTTGAAACATCTTTTGAGACTCACCAATTTTTATTTCATTAGAACCTACCTGTATGTCCCATTGTAACTTCAAATAATGGCTTCCCTCTTTGACTGAGACATTTCCTTTTTAGGACCCTACTAGTTGTAAATGACCACTCATGCCTCTATTGAGTTTAGTTATGAATTATTGAAGATTGTTTGAGGTCCCTTAAGGTTATATAGTGAATTTTCATTATTTAAATCACCTTGAAAACCCAAAACACTATCAAACATCAATTTTTATTATACCATTTTGACTAAGACTCCTTTCACCCTTGCTTGTAGGTCATTCACAAGCATGTGTATGGATAAGGCATGGTTTAGGGATCTAACATGGTGAGTTGTCTTCCTTATGCTGGTATTTGAGTGTATAATCATTGATTTTATTTTAAAAAATTAAAACATCCCAATATTATATCATGATATATCTTTGCATCCAAAGGTGTGAGGGCTTTTATGTTTCAAGCCTATAGACTTCATTATGGGAATTTAGTGTTTTGTATGCAATTTTAAGGCTCCAAATGGTTAAGCTCCATAATACTTCTACCTTCAACACCATGCAAGGTAATTAACCTATGTATGATCTAAAAAATAAATCTATTAGGCTACCTCAAAACCATATGTCACCCTATCATATGTTATTCATCAAAACCCTTTTGACCTTTATTTGCTCAAAATAGGGGGGAAAAAAACATAAATATATAGTCATTCCATGATCATAGTTTTTAACTATAGTTTTTACACTTCATGGTTTCAAGAATATTCCTTGTGATCTCTTCAACCTATAAGACTCTAAAATAAGTTCTATCTCATCCAAACACTCTATCAAACATATTTAATTCTCTGTCAACACCACATGTAGGTGGCCATTTGTAAGTATATGCAGTGAATGCAAGAATGGTAGGGATCATTGATATGATCATCTCCATGAAATATGAATCAACTCAAATTATAAAAATTCATTATCAATGTCTCCAATATATTAAAAACATTACCATGGTTATTATCAAATCATGATGTCATCATAGAGACCCCTGTGTATGTGCAATGGGCTTAGTATATGTAGGAGAGGTGTGGATTTAGGTAAGAACATGCTAAGTAAAAACTTCAAGACAAATAAATTTGTCTTGTAAGACTTTAAAACATGAACTTTTTCAAGGATTCCCTAAAACTAGCTTTAACACACTTCTTCCCACCTGAAAGTCACTTGTGTATATTTGGGATAGAGTAATGAAGAGGATCAAGTGACTACTTGGGTGTCATGGAGATTTCAAATCATGAGAATGCCTTGGATAATGTAGATTAAAGGTGAATAGGAAATAAATATAGGTTTTAAAAAATAATTAGGAAACCAAAACCACCCCATATAACTACTTACAAAACATGACAACCTGAGAGTGATGAAAAACTATCCATTGTATCCAAAGAGACCATTCAACAAATATGATGTGTTTTTCCCATAAAATCAACTTGGAAATTGAAACCAATCATGTAAATTTTAAGGATACATAACCAAAATCCTCTAGGGAAAAAATAAATAATTGGTTTGTATGGGAGCACTGAAACCAAAGAAAAACTTGAATGGTGCATAGAATGACAAGTAGACTTATATAATCCACTTCAAATGGATGGTTCATGAAGTAAAATAGACCATTACTCAAAATTATTATATTTATTTGAATTTATTATATTTTATAATATTCCCCCAAGAGCATTTTTCATAAAAACCTTTGTGTTAGTTGTACCAAGTAAAAACTTACACGTCACTTTAGTCTGCCAAGAAGAGTGAAAAGAGAGAAAATGGTTTTCAGATATAAATGATAGTTTCAGATCAAACCAAACATGTATTTGTGTATTTGGGAGTTTTAGAGTCACATTTACATGTTTTTCAAGTGGAAAACTTCCTAAGGAGACTAGACAAGTGCCACTTTCTCTTTCTTTTCCAAGAAAACTAACTTTCTTCATAACCACCTACCGTATTTCAATTAAAAACATACACTTAATATCTTTGTCAACACATGGATCATCAAATTACTCATTTAAACTTGCAAATTTCTCAATAAACCCATATAAATCATTAAATACACTTATTTGACCCCTTAAAATGACTTAGAATTATAAATGAACCTAGAAACTACATAACCAAAGCTATTATAACATAAATTAACATTAATTGACCGATGAAACACTTTATAACGAGAAATTATATCCTGTTATATTCCTAAAAATGAATTTTTTTACTAGGGGTACCCTATTTTGACTTAAGAGCCAAAATTAATCAATAATAAACAAGAGGGTTATTAAAGAGTGATGGGAGTATATTCATCCATAATAATTGGCATGACATAATTGGGAGTCTTAGCCCAATAGCACCTCTAAGATGGAATACGCTTTTTTTTTGAGATAGGGTGGATGTATATGAAAGGAAACTTAGAATATAATAAGTTTGACCAGTGTAGGAAGAGATGGATGAAGTTTTTTGGGTTGGATCTCTTAATTATCCCATCTCACTAACCTATTTATCCACCATTGGATCATGGTTCTCATTTTATGAAATTCAAAATTCATAACATATTAATTTTCCTCTCAACTATTTCATATCTATCCGTCAACATCAATACTATTTTCCTCATCTTCTCTATGAGGTGAAAAGGAATCACATCTAACTCTCTATCTCATACTCTCATCACCCATTAAAACTTTATCATATTTAGCTTAAATGCCAATAGGGATATGGTAGGGGAAACATGATTCTAATTTGGAAATGGAATAGGAAGAGGTGAATATGATTATTTTAAGTATTGATAAGTCTATTGAGGCATATATCCAAGGTCATAGTGAGGCTGATATGGGTCACTATAAATTTGATATGAATCATCATACTCTTGACAATACTAATCATAGTAATGATAATACTCTTGATAAGGCTAATTAGGCTCATAACAAGGTTCATATGGATCATGATAGGGCTCATATGGATCATTATTAGGCTGGTATAACTAATTATAAGGATGATAAGTAAGTATAGAATATGAATTTTCCTCATACATAGCTATAAAAACAACATCAAGATAGTGCTATGAAGATACACTTGGAAAAAATGCCTATATTATTAGAAGCAGTAGATTGGGCTTGAAGTCACCCAATACTTCATAAAGAATGCTAATACAACTATAATTTCACCAAGACCAATTCCAATCAGTCCCAATGATCATGAAAAAAACTATTAACTACTAGACTTTCACCCTTCACAAGGTTGAAATTTTAGTAGTTAATAGTGTTTTCATGATCAGTGGGACTGATTGGTGTTGGTGTTGGTTAAATTATAGTTGTAGAAACATTATTTATGAAGTATTGGGTGACTTCAAGATCAATCAACTACTTATAATAGTATAGGAATTGTTTCCAAGTAAGTGTATCTTCATAGCACTATCTTGATGTTTGTCATGCATGGTGGGATTGATTGGTGATGGAAACTACTAACTACTAGACTTACACCCTTGTAAAGGTAGTTTCAAGTCTAGTAGTTAACAATTTTTGGCACACCTGATGGGACTAATTGGTGTTGGAATTATAAAAATTATTGTTTTATAGGAATTATTCATGAAATATATAGTGACTCAAAGATAAATTAATTACTTATAGTAGTGCAAGCACTATTCCCAAGTAAGATGTATCATGGAGATAATGTCTCCCACCAGGCATTGCAATCAACAACCCGACTGAGAAATTTGAAAGTGTTATAAATTTTTTAGGATATGTATTGTAACTTTAAATTTTAGGATATGTTTGAGGGGGTCTAATTATTTAACTAAATGATAGTGGTTCAGTCCTTGGGTCTCCCAACTTCATGAACAATCAGCTTAAATACATAAAACACCATTTTACTTGAGAAAGAACTTGAGGAGATCACTTTGTTTTCTTATAAATTTCATGAAGAGATACGTGGGAGCCTAATATATTTTTAGGTTTTATGGGACCTTGTTAAATAAAATATTTTTGAATTTGTTTTCTAGTTGAGGCCCTAGACTTTATGAACTATCATTAATAAGTTGAGTCATTCACAGGTTGGTAAAAAAGCTAGTTTGTAGAGATTGGTATCCAAATCACAAAAAATGACCTATAATTATTATAAAACCTAATAAAAATTGTTATAAACTCTAAATGGATCCTCACCATGGTACTTTCTTATACTTGCACTATACATATTTGAAAAAATATATACTTTAGCGAGATTTTAAAGCAAAAAGGGGGTGTTAAAGTGTGTATAAGGATGATAATAATTATAATAGGTACCCTAGGAGATATTTAACCTATAAAAGTAAAAAAAACCATACAATAAATCTTGGAAGTGCTCAAACAAACTTGATTTTTTAGGGTAGTCTAAAACAAGCTTAAGGAAATGTTATTTTTTTTGCCATTTCATGGTTTGACTACTTGCACAAGGTCACAGAAGCTCAAATTTGGCATGGAGGATTTTCTTAGGATAGGTAAATTGAATCAAATACTTTTGACTAGTTTCACATGTCTAGGTGGTGATTTGGGCCAATTTTCTCTTTTTAGGCCTAGGAGGTGTAATTATGCCTAATCAGAGAGAGAAATGAAAGAAAAAGGATACTTACACTTGGATTTGGATCATTAAATTTTTTATGGAGTTGTAATGGGATATAGGGTACTCAAAAATGTGACAAAATTTTTATTTTTATTCTTAAAATATTTTATACAAGGAGCTTTACAAGTTTTTAGGCCTACAGATAATGACTTAAAACACATGTTATAGGAGTAAAATTGCATCTTATAGACTACTTGATGGTTAAAAAAGATTTATTTCAGGTATGATTTCATGTTGATAATGCATGAATGGTGGAATTTTTCCTATTTTAATGCAAAAAAAAATCTCTCTCCTATTCCACTATAGTATAAGGAAGAATTAAGTGATCAAAGCACTAAATGGATACATAAAAGTTATTTAAAGGGATTTATTAATTTTTATTTCTCCCTCATACACCAAATAAATTTTTAATAAGTTATGAAGTGGTTGGAAAAAGGTTTCAAAGGTGGAAAAAGTCTCTAGGGCTCCTAAGAGGACCTTCTTTCCCTCCAATGCCTAGTCAAAAGACAAAAATAAATAATCATCAAAGAGCTTCTAACAACCCAAGAAAGATGTAAATAACTCATAAATCATTGTATATGGCTTAAATTAAGTGGGTAATTAATACTTTACTAATCATTTAAGGCCTATTTTTAATGAGATGACTTCTTAACCAGGAATATAGGGTGTGTAAGCAAAGATCTAGGAGGTTGTATGGGTCAAAGATCAAAAATGAATGCTCAAAGAATCCTTAAACTTTCAAAACAAGCCTCCCTCAACATATACTCCATTTTTCAAAGGTTTTATAAGATATATTAAATTAAATACTATGTAGCAATATGGGAGGACTAAATAAAGGTCATATTTCCTAGTTTCTAAGCTTTGTCTTTCTCTCTTTCCTCTTTTTCAATTCTCTATATGTAAGCCTATTTTTGGAATTTAAAAGGATCCTTAATCTTAGTTTTGGAAAGGCCATGATCATAAATTTTTTTAATATCTTATTTTTAATGAATAAGACTAAATTCATCCCTTTTCAAAGCTTGTGATTAGTGTATTTTGATGGTTTATTGATAAATGACACTGATAGTGAATACTTCCTCTCATTTTGTACTCTCCTCTTTACCTATTTTTAGTTGTTATCTCATCCTTATAGGTTTCATAATGTTATTTAATCATATTAAATGTATGACAAGTGTGATATTTCCTTAGTGTCTTTAAGAGACCTATTGATTAGTTACCTTAGATCATGCATCAAGCTAAGCCTCTATGTGAAATGTAGATGTTTGAATATTCTCATTTGAGAAGTGCAATCAGGTTCATATTCCTATTTAGAATTGTTATTTCATATAATATAAGTGGATTACACATTTTGGTGTATCACCTCAGTTAGATAGGTTTTCATTTTATTTTACCTCCTTCTCTTTTCCATTTAAGCTAGTAGTGTAGAGTACATATATTAACAGATACATCAAGGGGAACTAGCCCTTAAAATTTAGAGATAAAATCCATGTATTAGGCAACCCAAATCATAATATTATCTCCATGTTAATTTAAATTTTTAAGGATTGAAACTACCTTAATAAGTGTGCAAGTCTAGTAGTTAACACTAACCTAGAGCTACTACTGTTACTAGTTTGATTTAAATAATTAATTTTATCATATTTCTAACTATATACATATTATACTATAAGATTCATATTCACTCAAAAAATTGTACATAATCATTAAAATTATATAATAAATAGGTTAAAGTAGGTATTTACCATACATAAACCTACATACACGTAAATTTTCTCCATGTATAGCTATTTTTATACTAAATAATACTAGACTGATTGACATAAATATATATTAAAAAGACATGAGATCAAATAAATTTACTAAAAAATTTCAACATTTCATCATTCTTTTCACTTCAAGGTCTAACGATCCACTATGGCTAGATACTTTAACACAACAACAAAAAAATAACAAATGAGTTCTCTCTAATAGGATTCTCCCATCCACCAATGGAATGCATTTAGAAATTAGAATTTGGTGATTCCCAATATAATCCATGTATGAAAATACATACATCCTCACCATGCAATACCACTTTTACACATATAAGCAAGGTTTCAAAATGCATATTATGGAACACCAACACTCTAGAGATCCTATTGTTTAATTGTGCTCTAATGCCAAAATGTGATGCTTGAAATTTACATCTCATTCACACATAAAAACACACCATTTTTTCTACTTCATGAAAATGCACTACCACTAATAAATATAGAAGAATCAATAATCATGTACAGTTATAGAATGCATGATTACTGATAAACAATACTTACTCTAAATGAGTTTAAATTCTAAAACACTTTTCAATCACAACACACTAGAACTATGCCTCAACCACATACAAAAAAGAGAACACACTAAATGATAAGGCACTTTCCTAAATAGATTTAATAAATATAATCCAACATTGAAGGTCCATAACTTAGACTCCATAATAAAAAAATATTATTTAAACTTGGTGAAACTGGATTATGCTCTTCAAACTAAATTAAAATCACATAATGGATATGATAGTGTAGTCATATAAATTTAAAATTTGGTATCTTGAGTGTGCCTTGTGACACCCAACTCATAGGTAGCTCTTGCATGCTCTCATGACCCTTCTATCCATCTTTTCTCTAATTTCTAATCATTTTTAAACTTCTAGAACCTCATTCCAGCTTAACTAGGCTCCATTTTCCATGCTTACTCCATCCCCCAAGTCTTGAGCCTATAAGATAGGAGTGTTGGGGTTGTATTATAGTGTTGGCCCTAGGGTGTCCCATTTTTAGTGCTCCTATCCAATCACATTTCATGCCCAAGTAACCATTTTTCATTGATTCCCCTTCCTCATTGTGTTAGCCTAGTGTGAATGCATTTAACCCATGAGTATCTATAAAAACCTATTCAAAATTAATTTAGAAGGGGTTGGAAAATATTACAAAATTAATTAAGAATACAAGCAAGACCACTAAGTAAATTTTCATTATTGTCTTCATATATCCAACCAATACACCCATAAGCTCATTCAAACACTCACACCAGTCCCTAGTCACCTCAAGCACACCTAGTTTAGTATTTTTACATCTGCATAACACTATTTCACAATGCACATAAAGTGGGAGAATTACATAAATCTTGATCCCTCTTCAGAGTATTGGCATGTAGGTAGTGTGCCCACACAAGGGGTGTGGATACATGTTCAGTGCATCTTACACACACTAACCCATTGTCTTCCTCAAGTTTCATTCAAACATAATGAAGGTCTAGGGTTAGAGATTAAATAAAATATACAAGAAGATATATTGATAGTCAAGACTCAAAATTTCATAGGTAGACTAATATAGCGATAGTGGACAAAACCCAAAAAAATTAGATCTCTATGACTAGCTTGAACAATAGTGATAGGACCTAGACTATAACATTAGACCCCAAAGTGACATATTTATGATACTCATATCCTTTTATGGAAATAAATCCAAATATTTATTTTTGATAGTGTCCCAGTTCTACATAGCTATTATCAATTTCTATCTCAGTTGTATCAGTCTAGTTTTAAGATAAGTTTCATTTCTCCTCTTTCATTATATTTTTAAAAAGCTATGAAAGTCAAATAAATTACACAAATAATTACTCTATTTATTGCAATATTATTTAATAATTTAATAAAATTATACCCTTTACTAAATTAGGAATAAGACTCCAATATTCTCAAAACTATTAAATCATTTGGTGGACCCAACTTTGTTTGTGCATAAAAACCCTAGAAACCTTAGTGAAAATTCTTTGATGATTTTTTCAATAATTTTTTAATTTTTTAACCTACATATTTAAATCATAAATTCACATTAATTTTTAAAATTCCATATTAACTAAAAATAAAATCATTTTCTTTAAAACCCTAGTTGCATATACTAGGTCTGTTTAAATCATATTTTTTCCAATATTTTTCTAATTTTTTACGTACATATTTAAATAAAAAATTCACATTAATTTTTAGAATTCCATAGTAATTTTTTAAAAATAATTTTATTCCAAACCCTAGTTGCATATACTATGTCCATTTAAATTATATTTTTTCCAATATTTTTTTATTTTTTTACCTACCTATTTAAATAAAAAATTCATATTAATTTTTGAATTTCCATAGTAATTTAAAAGAACATTTTCTTCCAAACCCTAGTTGCATATACTAGGTCCATTTACTTGATCTTCTTTGAGTGTGTGTAATGCCTTCTAGATCCTTGATTGCTTCACTCTACCCATTAAGGGGGCATCTTACTTCTACATTCAAGACATACATCAATATATTTACTTATCGGGGGCATCATATACATCATTATTCTATCCAAATTATGTCATTCCTACACCACACACTCTAGTTATCATGTTGATGTATAGTACTTACTATCTTACACAAATTACTCTATGAACATTCACTTGTATATAACACTTGTGCATTGTTTTGTATATACCTAGTATTGTACTTCATGTCTTGAATACTTTCACTTCTTTCTTTGATTAGTTAGATGTGATTGTATTTATAGTATATTACATGCTTTACTTTCTTACTTTGTTTATCTATATTTGATTTTATTTCCCATTTCCTTTACTTTTAATCTTGTGTGTACCTTAGAATATTTACCGATGTCCTTTTCTTGTACTCTTCCATGTGATTGTGTCTCTTGTGCCAACCTTGCTTATTTTAAATTATATGTATGTGTTATTTGAACATGCTTTGTATGCTTACTTTTTAGTTTGAGTGACATGTGCTCATGTCCCTTATTTACTTGGCCCCTTGGCCACTCTTGTATGCTTCTTGATTCTTGCCTTGTGTTCTTGTTGCTTGTTTACTTCTCACTGTTTACAATTCCATGATCCACATCATGTATTTCTTGATATCTCAGATGCTATGATGGATGTCATGCTCCATCCCTCCTTGAAAACTAATAACTAAAAACTAACATTTCCAATTTCAATCTAGTACATTTCATATGTTATTACATTGTTATATCTATCTAGGCATACCCTTATTAATCTAACAATCTCCAATACAAACTATGTTATATCTTGAGACATCATTTTGATTATCATTTTTATATCATGTATTTCATAGCATAACACACTTTTGGGTCTCCTTTTCCTGAGGGAAGTCATTGAAAGGTCTTCATTCATACCCTCAGAAGAGGGGGAAACAAACATGGGTTTTATCATAGAGATCAAAACTCCTACCAATCAAAAAATTATTTTTTAGAACACTCAAAACAATAATCAAAGGTTAAACTAGGTAAAGAAGACCAAAAACATAGTGATGATTATAGAACAATCATCAATTTAAACAAAGGATAATAATTTTAGACATGGACAATAGTACCATATAGTAGGGTGTCTTATTTCTAGTTATCCTATCCAAAAAGCAAAAAAACTAGACTTTCTAGAAATAGGCAAAAAGGTAAGCTCAACTATAGTTTTGTCAAATATAGATTAGTCCAGGTTTATTAGTTTCAATACAATTTTTCTTAGATAATCTAGATATAGGGGGCATCATGCATGGCATGATGACTCTCACTTCCAATTTCAAATTAGGTAGTTGGTATAACTTCCATATTATAATCCATGTTATAGACACCAATGATTAGGGGCAATGCACATGGCATATTGGTCTTCTTTTATTTTCAAGTTTAGTATATTACCTAGGCAATCTCAGTAGTTGCATGCCTTACTCCATCTATAGGTGGTTTACATCATTTTGGAGTGGCTTTCATACAAACATAAACTCTATATTCTTAAGTGGATTATATATAAGCCTAATTTCTAGTTTTAAAGTGGCTTTCATGTAAGCCTAATCTCTTCCTAGATTTGGCCAAGATTAGCCTAGTTTTGAGTACACATTCAACTATCCATGCCACATTATCAGATTATAGAGAATTCATGGGCTTCAAGAGCCATATCATATGACACACATTCATATTGGTATCAATTTATTTCTTTACTTCATGGTGAAATGATGGAGCTAAAGGTCTATCTAGCCTTTGTATTATTGATCCACCTACTCAAAGGGATTGGACACATAGTCCAAACATTGATTAATACACACATGACCTCCTAGCTTAAATTAGTGGGTAATGATGGAGCCAAATGGATAACCTTTATATTCTTGATCCATTCTTGAGGAATTGAACACTTAACTCCATTCATGATATTAATCTTGGTACAACATATACCTATCACACATCTAACATCACTTAACATCGCACTAGGTTTTATATTAGTCTACGTACCTGGTGAGGTGTATTCATTCCTTTCTCTTATTTTCTCTCTTACGTAGCTTTTATACATTCTTGTATTAGATATAACATATATAGTAAGAATTGATCTACTCTTGATTTTTCTTTTCCATATTTACACTTCACAATGTTCTCTCTCTACTCACACCTAGAATCACATCGCTTCATGGGCTTCACTCTTGTAGGTAAGTTTAGGTACACTTTCTAATTTTCCTTTATCCTATTAGTTTGGTTTGCTACATCACTATAATAAAGGGGCAGGGGAATGTAGTCATATAAAATGTCAAATTGGTAGCTTGAGTGTGGCTTCGACACCCAACCCATAGGTCCCTCTTGCATGCTCTCATGACCCTTCTATCCATATTTTCACTAATTCCCAGTAATTTGTAGCATTTTAGAACCTCATTCTAGCTCAACCAACTCCATTTTCCATGATTATTCCATCCCCTAGGTCTTGAGCCTATAAGACAAGAGTGTTCGGGTTGAACTATATCATTAGACCCTAGGGTGTCCCATTTCTAGTGCTCTTATCCAATTAAATTTTGAGCCTAGGTAACCATTTTCTCCTAATTCCTCTTCATCATTGTGTTAACCTAGCATAAATGCATTTAACCCATGACCAATAGATCTCTATAAAATCCCATTCAAAGTTCATTAATAAGGGGTTGATAAATATTACAAAATCAAGCAAGAATCCAAGCAAGACCACTGTGATAATTTTCCCTATTCTCTACATACAACCATCCAATACAACCACAAGCTCATTTAAACCCTCACACCAGTCCCTAGCCACCTCAAGCACACCTAGTTTAGCATTTTTACATTCGTATAACACTATTACATAAAGCACATCAAGTGAGATAACTACATATGGCTTGATCCCTCTTCAAAGTATTAGTATGTAGGTAGCATGCCAACACAAGGGGTGTGTATACATATTCAATGCATCTTACACACACTAACCCCCATTTCTCAGTTTTCATTCAAGCATACTAAAGGTCTAGGGTTGGAGTTTAAATTAGCTTTATAAAGTGGTCTGTTAATAGTCAAGACTCAAAATTTCATAAGTAGACTAATATAGAAACAATGAACAAAACCCAAAAAACTAAGATAGTTTTGAATAGTTTAGACAATAGTAGTAGGACTTATACTATAGTGTTAGAACCCAAAGTGTCTTATTTTGGGTGCTCCTATCCTTTCACTGAATGAAAGTTAGATCTTGATTATCCCAATCCTACAAAGTTAGTACTAGCTTCTGTCTTAGTTTTATCAACCTATTTTTAAGATAAGTTGCATTTTTCCTCTTTCATTACTATTTTTAGAAAGCTACAAAAGTCAAATTAATTACATAAATCAATACTCTATTTATTTTAATATTATCTATTGATTTAATCAACTTAGACCCTTAACTAAATTAGGAATAAGACTCCAATATTCATAAAATAGTTAAATTAGATAACACAACAATCAACACAAAATGAGATCATTTCAATGGAATTATATAAGGGGTCATTAAGTGAAGACTATAATGTTGTAACCATGAAAACACAACACATGTATGGGCTCACATAATAACTTGGGATAAAACATCTTAGAAATATTATAAATTAAACCAAATTTGTAAATCAATTATTTAAGATAAAGATAACTTAAATGAGTCATAAAATAGACTTAATATAATAACAACATGAAAGTAAATATTTAAATCAAACTAGAATTAATAACAGAAATTTGATTCTCCTAGAAAACTACTAATGACTAAGGTACAAGGAAGAATCACCAAAAATATCAAACAAAGTTAATAAATAAATATGAAAAGATAAAAACAAACATGAAACTAAAGGTAAATGGTTACAATTTTACTATTTAAGAAACATTAAGCTAGGTGATTAATGCAACACCCTTTCTGAAGTGACTTTGTGGACTAGAAAAATGATCAATTTTTTTTTTTGAATAAATTTGATTTGGAGAGAGGTCACTAAAAATATAAAACAAACATAAAATCAGAATCTAAATACTCTTATATAAATTTAAAGGTAAAAATAATTATTAACAAACTTTGGTTATTTTCTAAGACTCCTCTAATTAGTTTTAGCAACTCAATTTTGAATCAACTTCGCACACTCAAAAAGGAGTCAGGTGCATAAAATTTCCAAAAGCCTCCATAACTAGATCCACCAAAGATTATTAGAATGGGGTAGAAAATTTATAGTTATATAACCTAATTCATAAATGAAAATTATAGAGCTTACAGGTTTCTATTTAAGAAAAAAACTCAAGTTTAGGTATTACTTTAATCCCATTTCAAAGCCAATTTGGTTGATTTACAAATAGAAAATTCTTAGTGTAAAATTGCGCTTAATCTCATAAAGGTGATTACAATCCTCCAACCAAAAACATTTAATTTATATAAAAATACACACACACACAGGTGTTTTCCAAGATTTTAATTAAGTATCAATTTTATTTTTCCTCCATTAACAAGATTTTAATAAAATGCCTCAAAAATCACCATGGTCAAATTATTTGAATTGGGTTCCTAAATTGATTAAGCTATGTGAGTCATTATGTTTATATCAAGACACTATGTAATAATTTGGGTTACAATTAATTAGCTTGACTCATTAGTTTAAATTTGAAGAATTTGACTCAATGCTATTTTTATGACTAGTACTTCATATTAGACTTAATAAATAATTTTACAATGCCAAGGTAAGTTAAACTCACTATATTTCAAGTCTAACATTACCAGTATTGTCTTTCCATATAATATCCTTAATGTTATTTTTTTATTCAATTAATATGTTTTTAACACTAATGCTATTGCCCAACTATGAATACTAAATATCACAATAGTTATTTATCAAAATAATTACTTATTCCACGTAAATGATGTTTACTTTTACTCCTCACTAAGGTTTTCAGCTCATAGATAAAATAATTTCCAAATCACTACCAAAAGTAACTATATTAGTCAAGTACTAACATATATAATAAATGTATTAAATGTTATCGATAAATCATTGATAGTTTATATTATGGAATATTATTATACATTTATATCTTTAAATAATACTACAACCATTATATCTATTAGGTACATAAGCTCTAACACAAACTTTTCAAAGGTGAATCAACTTAGGTTAATGACTATCTCTAAGAATAAAACTTTACAAACGTCTCATTTGAATAAAAAATTTATAGTCATCATCTACTAAAAACTCAAATTGAACAACATCCAAGATGCTACTGATTTCAACATAAAAATATTTTTTATCTATACGTTATCTACCTTTATAACTTTCCAACCTACACTATGAAAATAGTCAAATATAATGTTTCAACTTATGCTAAGCAAGAGATTTATACTCTATAGATACTTTATTTTTTCCAATCTAATAAACAATTTCAAATAAATATATAGGATATAAGACATAAAATAAATTTATAACCTACATGCTAAGCAACAAGGAGGGTTGATCTTACTAAGACAAAAACTATCTGATTAATACCCAAGTTTATTAGCAAGCCAATATAGATAATTATAACTTAATACAATAACAAGACAATATTCTAACACAAATGTTAAATAATCAAATCACATTATCCCTATCACTACTACCATTTCATAATTATCATACAAACATTGTGAGGATGTTAAACTTCTAAGATCCTCTTTAAGTGTAGACAAAAAATATATGGATCTATTCATTTGTTTTGATTTGTAAATTTTCTCTAAATAAAAGATATAGGAGTTAACTCATCACATAACTAATAAGGTGAGATACAATTTTATTATTGTTCCCAAGGTACACACAAGTGAACTCATCCATCAAACCTCAACATAATACCATTATTAAAATTTATGTATTTGTATAGATAGCAATCAAAATGAAACTTATAATTTCCTCATGAGTTAAATATGTTTCTAATGGTAGTAAGAAAATAACCAATCTCGTAGGCTTTACACAATAGGGATAGGCATCTCGATATCATAATATAACCTCAAAAAAAAATAAAAAATCCACCATTATATATAACAAGCATGTTTTTGCATTTAAATCTCACTCCTCATCAAAAGGTTTTAACTACCTAATTATACATTTATATATGCCTGCAAGTCTAAATCCTGACAATATCATTGAAACAGAATTGATAATAAACCTAAAGTATAATATTTTTGTAAGTCTCATAAATATGAAAATACAAACATATATACATTCATTTAGCCATATAAAATTAATTATACACTCATCCAAAATTAAAATATTATTTCATACATATATATATATATATATATAAAACAAAAATATTGTTCTATAAATATAATTTGTAATTGTATTTATAATATTATATAAACCTAAACCGAATATACATATTTCAAATGTAAAATAAAGGAACTCTTATGCATGTGTGTGTGTGTGTGTGTGTGTGTGTGTGTGTGTGTGTGTGTGTGTGTGTGTGTGTGTGTGTAAATATAAAATTTGACATAAAATTTATATTTAAAAATAATGTAAATCTATTGATTTTATTTATACTTCTTTCTTTTTTATCTTATCTTATTAAATATTTATTTATTTTATCTCTTTTTCTAAAAATCACAGCCCTAATGGCTTGACGATTGGTAGTTAACGGTTGGGACCTAAGGCCTTGGCCATGGCCATGCCATCGACCTACCAACATTTCAGGGTTAGGGGGTTGGTCGGCTGGCCATCCACCTCTCCATATTATTTAAAATAATAATAAAAACTTACCAAAATTTTATTTTAAAATGAAAATTGAAATTAATAAAATTTTGTTGTATATATAAATAAATATATATATATATATATATATATATATATATATATATATAATTTTGTACTAAACCATTAAATAAATGAAACAAGGACTGGTAAAAGCATTTTTTTAACTATATGTGTGTGTGTGTATTTCTTTTATAAAAAAATAGGAACTCATTCAAATAATTTTGGGAGGGAAAATGAGAAAAAATTTAAGACTTTAGGGTTTCTCTCTCTCTATCTCTCTCCCCCTATATATATATATATATATATATATATATATATATATATATATATATATATATATATAGAGAGAGAGAGAGAGAGAGAGAGAGAGAGAGAGAACAAAACATTCAAAAACACATTCCTTATTTATATTTGTTTTGGTCAGCTAGCTGTCCACCTCTCATTATTTAAAATAATAAAAAAAACTTAGAGGAATTTTATTTTATTTTGTTTTTAAATAAAAATAGAAATAAATAAAACTTTGTTGTGTGTGTGTTTGTGTGTGTGTGTGTGTGTGTGTGAAGATAGAGAGAGAGAGAGAAACCCTAACGTCTTACAACTTTTCTCATTTTCCCTCCCAAAATTATTTGAATGATTTCCTATTTGTTTATATAAGAAATACACACACACACACACACACAATTAAAAAAAAACAAACTACTAGTCCTTGTTTATTTATTTAATGGTTGATATATATATATATATATATATCAACCATTAAATAAATGAAACAAGGAGTGGTAAAAGCTTTTTTTTAATTGTGTGTGTGTGTGTGTGTGTGTATTTCTTGTATAAACAAATAGGAAATCATTCAAATAATTTTGGGAGGGAAAATGAGAAAATTTGTAAGAATTTAGGGTTTCTCTCTCTCTCTCTCTCTCTCTCTCTCTACACACACACACACACACACATCAAAGTTTTATTTATTTCAATTTTTATTTAAAAACAAAAACATCAACCATTAAAAAAATGAAACAAGGACTGGAAAAAGCATTTTTTTAATTGTGTGTGTGTGTGTGTGTGTGTGTGTGTGTGTTTCTTGTATAAAAAAAAGGAACTCATTCAAATAATTTTGGGAGGGAAAATGAGAAAAATTATAAGACTTTAGGGTTTCTCTCTCTCTCTCTCTCTCTATATATATATATATATATATATATATATATAGAGAGAGAGAGAGAGAGAGAGAAACCCTAAAGTCTTATAATTTTTCTCATTTTCCCTCCCAAAATTATTTGAATGAGTTCCTTTTTTTTATACAAGAAACACACACATTATAAGACTTTAGGGTTTCTCTCTCTCTCTCTCTCTCTATATATATATATATATATATATATATATATATATATATATATATATATATATATATAAACATTCCAAAACACATTCCTTATTTATATTTGTTTATTTATTTAGAAAAATAATATGGATTTAGTGAGGAGAATCACTTACCTGATTAAATAAGCTTCTTGCTTCATCTGTTGAAAATTCATCCTCTCCCATGTTCTCCTTATTCCTCTTCCATTTTTCTTATTATTTCACCCATTCTTTCCCTTGGCCAAACTTCCAAATGACTCCTCCCTTTTTGGTTGACTTTTAAATGGGAAAGAGGCATTTGTATTATTTTATTTTAGGGTTAGGGTTTCACTCTCCCCTTTATTATTATTATTATTATTATTATTATTATTATTATTATTATTATTATTATTATTATTATTATTATTATTATTATTATTATTTGTAACTGAATTTATTGAGTTTAATATGAAACTAGTAATTCTATTTTATCTTATATCAATCCATATATAAACACAATCATATAAATACATTTACCTAAGTTCATAATTTAATATGTACAAATATTTGAATGATAGTATCTAAAGTTATCTATTTATTTATTTATTTATTTCAATTTTGAATAAATAAACATATCTATTTATTAAATATGCTTATCTAAAAAACACTTTTATAATATACATATATTTATATAACTTTATATTTATGTAAAAATCATATTTATACCAATTACTAATTATTATCTAGGCTCGATCATAGTAATAATAATGTTATTATTCCTATCTTCGAACTAGATTTTGTTATTGACACACCCAGAAGATACAAGTCAAGTAATAAGGATTGACTTAAAATGACATGAGCACTCAATGAATTTAAGAAAGCTATTTAAGTTAATATAATCCAATCAAGTGGATAGACCTAAAAAAAGTGACTCATCAATATATAAACCCCTAAAAGGCATAAAAATTGTAAGAAGTGATAATACAAATTACTGTAAGTGTTAAATGCACAAAACCTAAGATGGTCCTAGATGAGTCACCATGAATTTGATTCCAAGCCAACACAACATGGTAATCAAAATAAGACTAACCACTAACCATAATATATCTCACTCACATGTTAAGCACAATGACACTATCAACACACCAGTCTTCCACATGATGACACCTCAATGAGAAAACATGGTAGAACTTGAGAAAGGTATTATAATGACTTATAGCTTCAAAGTGATCCAACCATGTTGCTTTATCTCTCTTAGGTAACCATATCATCTTTCACAAAAACCTCTACATTGAATTCAGAATTCAAACTTATAAGAACACTTTCAGAGGTAAAAGAGTGGATTTTAGGGTCTAAAAAGGTATAGGACCATATAAATCACCCTCCATAATGATTTTAATTTGATTGTATACTCAAACACCCTTTCTAAGACTTAAAACCCTATGAAAGTACAAAAGTAAATATATATGTACATGTGAAAGTAAAACAAAGTTACATGGTGAGGGCCTTCTTAATGTGTAGAACTTTTTAGCTGTTTATTTTGATATTTCAATGCATTCAGATCCATATATCTCACTTTATTTCCTATCAAGCTCTTATTAAGGTTTAAGTAGGGTTTAGGCGTTTAGGTTCTTAATAATCATTCATAGAGACGTGTCCCTTAATCTAAGCAAAAATGCCACTGATTTGAAGTCCATATACCTCTTCAACATACCTAAACACCATTTTCTCCCATGCACATTGACTATTTACTTATGAGAAAAATAAGATGACCCTTTTTTACTATTTAGGTTTGTTTGAGAGCTCAAGAAGGGTGATTTGGCATAATATGACACTAACCTACTTAATTTTTGCCTCAAACACCTTATTGATATCTATACAACCTTATATTATATATTGAAGTACTATTTTATCATATTCCATTACTTAAATTCATTATAATCTATGTTAGCGCATGATTAGGGTTTGAAAGTAATATTCTAGTAATGACACTAACAGTCTTGTTTAGACTTTTATTTATCAAGAAAATATTTTAAAACTTATAGGATCATAAATCAAGGTTATTATTAATCTATTAAAGTTACTCATTATTCATAATCATTTAAAACTTTCAAATTTTCTTTAATTCTCATACACGTGATTGTGAGTGACCATTTAGGCCTTTTAGACCTAATTAGGCTTCTTGACCTATATCATGACATTAAATCACTTTTAAATTCTATGTATACATTTTTATAATTTTATAATTCAAGTGAATATTTTATTTCACATTATTATATACCTCATGGCTTCAAACAATAATCAATACACCTTTCATCAAATCACCTATAACCTGCATGTAGGTCTGTGTTTAAGCTTCATGATGACAATTTTGAAGGTTATCATCTTCACTTGTAACTTTAGTGTTTTGAAAAATATTTATGATTTATATTAATAATTATATTAACCTTATAAATAATTTTCAACCTTCCATTTTAAATACCACATATGTGTTTAGATCTTTTGCTTACAAATAACCTGTAGATGATCGTTAGTCCTCTTAACTGTAGGTTTACCAAATTGGGTTCTTTGAGATGGTTTAGAATTTTTAAAGTGATCTAAATAAACTAAATTTTAAATAAAATATATTTTTAATCCATTTAAACCTTTTTTATCCTCAAATAATATTCACCACATTCTTTTTCTCTCACTACCTATGACAGACATGTAGGTGGTTACTAGGCCTAAAATCTTCCTTTTTCCTAATTTATCCTCTTAAGACCAAATGACCAATTATGGAAATATGGAGTAAGGTGAAACATTTTTTTTAATATTCTACCTCACTCTAGTGTACTCAAATTACATATAATATTCAGTTTAACTCTCATAGTCCTTTTGTTCAGGTTCACACAGTCCATTCTAACACCCACAATCCATTTGAAGTCTGAGTGAGTTGACATATAATACTTAATAGTTATTTATGATTTTTTTATTACCCTTATATAAAATTTATATATGTAAATTTGATTCCACTTAATTTGTTTTCATGTTTGATTTCTATAGAAGCATGGATGTGTTTGTTTATTTGCCTTGAGTGTAATTAAACTTCATCTATTCACCAAGGATCTAAGAAGGTTGAATCAACAAGATTATATAGATAAATAAAATTAATTATAATATAATATAATATTTTATATACACCATATACACTCCCATATACAATAATTTGATGCTAATAGTGACCTATAAGTTTGTAGACCTGTAGGTTCACAATCTCCTCTTTGCTCTAGGATTGGAGAAAGACCCTTGAATATTGAATCAAATGACTTAACACTTGAAAAATAATGATAAATATAATAAATACTATATTAATATAGTTATTTTAGTTCAATTATGATGAATAATGAAAACACATTATGTTTGACAAGGTTTCTCTCAGCTATGTATATTAATTCAAACAACCTAGTTATGCATGCATCATTCTCTATATTTATTGAAGTCAATTCCTACAATGATTATTTTATAGTAATTAGGTATATTTACTATATTAGATAAATTTTAAACCATTTCATTTCATTTATCACATACATAAATACACTTCACAACCCCTATAAACTTTGATTGGCATGCTTAAACTAGTAACTCAAGTCTATTTGGTATTACTCCAAACATGATCATGAATAAAATTTATAAAATATGGTACTAAATGGTTAAAATAGTATTAAAAATAACTTAAGAATCATCTTAATCCATTCATTACATTTAAAACCCTATATTTGGATAAAATTGACCTTGGTGGGGTTTCGAGTCACCTTTCTACACACTTAACTTAGTGATTGTTCATAAAGTTATAGATCCTAAAAAGAAAACAATCCAAAATATTAAATGGAATTAGGTTCCCCTCATTTTACCTAGATCTTCTATTCCAAACTTATCTCTCCTCGGGATACCATCCATAAATTGATTGGCCTTTTGAGGCTACCAAGGAGTTCAATAGAGAAAATAAGAGGTTTTATGCATTGTTTGACTTTGTAGATCCACATTTTTCATAGATTTCTGTCTGAGAAGACCATGGTGACCCTTGGAAGATATTTTACATTTTCCATCAACATAAACACTCTACAAAAGACCTCCAAAAACATGCTTCTTTCAAGATTCTACCTAGTCTACCCTTTACAACTATTGTATATGGTAAACTAGGTGACTTTTCAACTTCCCCTAACTTATACGAAGGTGTAGGATCGTTCCAAAACATTTCCCACCTCTTTTTCCTTAAAATATTACAATAACTCCTCATTTGGACATTATAAATGATGAATTTTAATTACAAGGATACTTCCAACATTAAAAAAAACTTACCAAGACATTTGGGGAAAATGTATGGACATATGCAAGCATGATTTCATTACTTGATGTTATATGAATTTAAAATACCTCTATCTAAGGATAAAACCTTCACATTTTCTCTTTACTAGCAAGTATCATCTCAACATTGAAATTTACAATAAGACTAAAGTAGATGAAATACCTTAAATTTATAAAAAAATACCTTAATATTTCCAAATTGATGGAAAATATAATATGATGAAGATACTAGTTATGCTCCTTGGTTAATTTTGTCACCTTTAGATCATGGTTTTTCTTTGAAGGTTCACCACCTTGCCTCCTTGAGCATGATTATTCATTGACTTGATTTCACTCCTAAACTTAAATTTTTCAAACTTATCTTAAATAAAACTAAACACATAAAGAATACTAAAATGAATGACCATTAGATGATAATACTAGGTGACTTAAACCTGATACTCACTAAGCCATCCTAGATGACCTTATAAACTATCAATGAGGACACACTAGCTATCATACTAGATCATTAATGACTAATAAAAGACCATTATAATGGGTGTCAACAAATTTAATATCAAGTACATCAAATTTTTGAATGATATTCATGGTATCAAAATTTTGGCTAGCATCTTTGGATACCTCTTGTGATTGCATGTTTTATATGAATTTATACTAGTTTCCTTATACCTCCATTGGGCATGGAGTCATCTATTACTCAACCTCAAACTTGAATAGAACTTTAACCTAATTGAAAACCTCATAAAATTAATGGACCATTTAATTACCTTCACCACACATAACAAGATAATAAGTAAACACACCCAATTAACACAAACACACACACACACACACACACACACACACACACACACACACACACACACACACACACACACACACACACACACACACACACACACACACACACACACACACACACACACACACACACACACACACACACACACACACACACACACACACACACACACACACACACACACACACACACACACACACACACACACACACACACACACACACTTGTGTTACAAAGCACTTCAGAAAATCAAAACACAAGAACACTGCTAAATACAACTGATATTGAGACATATTCCTCTTCGATCAAGAGGGTTTTTTTTTTAAAATTCCTCTTCCATGATATGAGAATTGTTGTATAACATGTTTCCTTTTGATCATGATGTTTGATGGAGTATACCTCTTTCTTGCTAATTCCTTTGGCATACTGTCAAGCGAGTTATCAGTAACAAACATGCTTACTAGGAAAACATACTCATCTTATGACCCAAGACTCTCTTCATGTTTCTCCTTGATGTTTGAAATCACATCTTAGCTCATAGTATTAAAATTAACTTTGGCTTCTAGAGGCTTCATGAAATGGTGGACTTGGTCTTGATTGATCTCTTGGGAGTTCCCACATTTTTCTTCAAAGAAGAGAGTAGATTCACAAGCATATTAATCCTACCTAACAAGATATATAGGCCCTTGAAGAGCCTCAAATTCATTACAAATATATATATATATTATTGCCACATGTCATCTTAAAACCCTTCATGTTGACTTATTTGTAATTATTGTGATGTGATCATGAACTGCACGATGGTTTCTTAGAAATTCATTAATCATTGTTGCAACTTGGCTTTGCTCTTTCTCATTAGAATCCATGTTAATCCCACTGAAGGCTTCATCTTACTCATTTGAGAGGTCTTTTATCTCAAGATCATATGCAACCTTTTCATTGAGACTGTCTATATAAATAGTCCCTTGTGATTCCTCTATTTCTAAATAAACTAATTCCTCTTACCACAAAAAACAAAACCATCATTTTTAATTAAAAAAGAGAGTTAAAAATAAGTGTTTACCTCTTCTTGACCACTTGAGACCTTTAGGAAGATGTCTAAATGCATCTCTACTACATCTAGTTATTCTAATTCATTAAGAGAATCTAAAACCTACCATTATTAATCATCCATGACCTCATTGAGTTGACTAGTTGGTTGGGAAATTACTACAACTATCTCAATTGATATTTGTTCACCTTCAAGAGTGTTCTCTCATTTAATGTAAGCTACCACATCATCAACATCCCTTTTCTCTTCAAAATTGAAGGTTGATTTAATTCTCTCCTCACCAAAATGTGTTCTAATTTTGACCTCTTCATAATATACACTTGATGTATCCTCCTTGCACACTTATTTAGGTTTACTTATAAATATGACTTGACCTTATTCATTAGCCTCCCATAGAATGTGTTCTTCTTCAAGGATGGGTTTTTTTAACTCATAAAAAATATTTAGAATTTTGAGATCAAATAGCCTATCACTCGTATCCTTTCATTCACCAACAAATACCTCAAACCTTGGTATTATTTGGTCTTCAACATTCTCCACAAAGACTTACTTCTTTATTTAAATTCTCTCTTGAATTGACCTCCATGATTGGAAGGTTTTATATTCTTGAAGAGGGATGGGTGGCACTTCAATAGGTTCATGAATTGGCTTTGGAATCATTATATAATTTCTAAGTTTTCATGATAATATTTCTTAGACTAAGAGATAAGAAATTTGTAATAAAGAGATAGTATATGTGAGCCTTTTAGCAGAGTTAAAGGTATAGAATCTAAAAGTACATTCATGATTAGACACTCTTGAATCTTGGGATTTAAAACTTCTTAGGAAGGACATCTTTCTTATTTTATGTGACTTCTTGGATATACTTCCATGATGGAAAAATTTAGGTTATTGAAGAGCGAGAAGTGGGGATTGAATAAGCAAAGGTTCTTTTTTGGATTCCATTTCCAAATCTAGGCATTTTAAATCTTTCTTTCCCCATCACTCACCAATTACTTCCAACTTATAACCTTGAAATTAAGATCTTTCTCTTAATGGAGTGTTGTAACTTGAGGGGTGGATGAAGTGTTTAGGAATATTAAAAACTTCTTTGGATTGACCTCTAACACATCTTATTTTGATTTTAGACAAGCATGGGAGAATTTTATTGAGGGAGAGCAAGTGGAGATTGAGGAATAATGGGTGAGGTTTTCATATAATCAAGACATTTTTTATGGAATATTTCAATTTAGATAAAGTTAGGATTAGAATAAGGTTGATGTGTATTAGGAAAAGGTAATTGAGGTTGATGGTATTGGACTTATTTCTTCTCCCATCTTACTAACCTATCCTCCATGTATTGATTTAAATCTCTTATTTATAACCTTTCATTGGTTAAGACATGTTGGTTTCCCTCCCCAAAGGTTTCCCACTCATTATTTGTAAACTATAATGAGTCCCTTAGCTTTTAAATGATATGAATATGGATAACTATTTCAAATTCTAGACTTATATATATCTTTCTCATGATCTTTTCATTCTTTAACATCTTCATGTACAATTGAGAGTATTGTTATTTATTAGCTTGAATTTTCATAGATATAAACTCCTCATTATACCTTAACTCCTATTTATGGCAAGCTTGATAGGACTAATGTGGATGCTAACAATATTGGTAAGGTTGATGAATAAGGGAGGGAGGATAGTACTCTTGATATAAAGTCTAGTCACATTGATAGCTAGGGTCATATAGAGGGTAAGTAAGTTCATTATAGGGATGGTATGGATAAACATAAAGATTATGTGGATCATTACACTACTATTAAGGATCAACTTATGATTTATATAGTTCACCCACTTAAGTAAAATATAAATCCACAACAAACTCAACCATGTAACCTCATGAGAAAGGTAAAATACTAAGATTAGTTACTTTAAAATAATACTTGGGATACTAAAAATAGATGAATGTGCTAAAATTTTCCATTGGTGATTATTTTAATGCCTCTAAAGGCTAGTGTATTGAATAAAAACACCAATAAATATTTAATGGATGATATCTCTTGTTCCCTAGGCATGCTAGAACTAGTATCATCAAAATTTACACCCTTGACAAGTGTGGTCAAGACTCCTCACTTAACTAATAGCATGAGAACAATAATTTGTTATGGGTGACCTAAATAATGGATTGAACCTATATATAGGTATATATCCCTTGATGTTTCACTTAAGAACTAAAAACTACTTGTAAATGAAAAGGGAGAGAGAATATTATAAACTAAAAGGGAGGTGATGCACCAAACTTTGTAACCTCTACCACTAATTTTCATGTGCACTAAATCCTATAAAGTTACAAAAAACATATGTTTAGCTTAGATAGTCTATATCACATCAATAATTTGTAAATAGATAAGTTAAAGTGTGTGATCATAGGAATTTGATGTAGACAAGAGGTTGGTATTATGTTTGAACATAAAACAATGAAATGAACACACTAACACACTAACATGCTAGCATCTCTAGCCTAGATCATAGGGGGATCATAATAAACAAAACCAATTGAAAACATAACTAAAATGCAAAGAATGAAAATTTACTTACCTTACTTTAATTCTCCAAAATATTTGTTGTGTCTTGCTATGTTTTTGCTCAAAGAGTCTTTGGCAATGGATCTTGGTTATCTCCTTCTCTCCTTGGAACCATCTCTTGTGGAATTATGTTGTATTTAGCTTGTGATTTTAGAATTATAACACTATTTATTTAAATCTTATTATGAAACCTAAATTAAAACTTTATTCTATCCAAGCTCTCCAAATGAACAGGCAAATGCTTGTATTTATAGGTTTAAAAACTAACCCCAACCCAAGGTGAGTTAAGATGTATTTTAAACATGGAATGTGCTAAAACCTAACATAAGTGAATTAATTAACCCCAGTAGATTTAAAAGGTGTCAAAACATCATTATTTAAAATGAATAGGCATGGGTGAGATATTTAAAGTATTTTCAAAGGCTTGACAACTCAAAAAAGGTAATCATGAAAACTTAAGATATTCTTGATTTTTGAATTTCCTTTTTTAGAATTTAAATAATTGCTCATGGATAATTCAACTAGATATTTAATTAGGTTTAAAATTTTAATTAGTTTTGTTTAGGCCTTTTATCATTTCCAATATTTGATTTAATTTCATGTGTGTACTTGTCCTACTTAATAAGTCTATAATCTAAATTGAATGTTATGATGTCGTAAGTTGATTAGAGATGAATCCATGAGATGTTTCTATTGATTATGGTAGGATACTCCAATTGGGGATGTCATAATAAGATTTTGAGTTTTGACAAATGATGCACAAGTAAATTAAATATGTTTAGTGATTTATATGACTAATTTATAATAGTTGTTAGGAATCAATCTAAAGTTTGATTTGAAGCCATTAATGGCCAATTTTAGGTGTCTATAGTTTTCCTATATTTGGGAACATGATTCAACATGTAATCATAGTAACATCTTCTCAAATAGTGAAAAAGGTATGCATGCCTAAAAAAAGATAATTATTGTAGAATAAGCTCTAAATAATGTTTAGGAAGCCTATAATGATTCCCCCTCAAGGGAGTGACCATAAAATATGATCTATGGATGGTCCCTTAAAAATAATCAAGAAAAAATTTAATTAACCCATGGGTGAGATTAAACCAAATGATAAAAGTCTTGCATGCATTGACATAAAAAAGTACTAATTTGCCCAAATGTGGTTATAATCAGTAACAAAGGTTGAGTCATTGATTTTACCAAAGGTGGTTATACTCAATGCAAATGGAATATGCCATAGTTAGGGCTAATGAGTTGAAACAATGATTTTCCCATAGGTGGTTATAATAATTAAGATGACCTAGATTAAAAATTCTATTTTAATATGCACTAGTAGGGAATATTGGCAAGCATAACTCAACTAAAATGCAAATAATTACAAGTTTCTTACTTTATTTAAATTCTCTAAAAGATTTTGTCATGTAGCTTTCTTAGCTTATGCTCAAAGAGTCTTTGGTAATGGAGCTTGGTTATCTCCTTCTCTCCTTGGCACCATGTCTTGTGTATTTTTAGATAGTACCTATGAGAAGGTTTCTATAAGGAAAATTAAATTTTGAATTTGATTATCTTCTAGTGCCTCTAAAAATTTTCACTATAAGATGCCAAGTTTGAAATTTGATTATCTCTTAGCACCTCTAAAATAGTTTCACTAGGAGATTATTTTTCTTCTACATGAATGAGATTATTTGTTAAAAGATGATGAGTTTGAAATTTAATTGTAACCATGGATTTAGTTTAATAAGGTGTGATTATATCTATCTAAATCAATAATTATGGGAGGTGGAATGTTAATATAATGTCTAGGTTTTTGGGTGATAATGGCTTGTGGAATGGTAAGGGAATGAGGGGAGGCAACACAATATTTGTAGAAGATACTAGGAGAGCTTGTGTTAAAGCTAAATTAGTCATGCTCATAAACCATAGAAGGATCAATTTTTTTTTCAAATTTATCTGTGAGGCATGCGTAACCAATATTGTAACAACCACAAACATATTTTGATTATGAATCTGAGTATGATTAAGGAGACTCTAAATTTGATGTTGAGAATGACATTGATTCATATTTTGATGTTAAATATGATGTGAATTAAAGAAGAAAACCTAACTATAATGTTTATTATTCATTTGGTATGGATGATACTATAATGATATTTTGTTGAATTTTTGGTATGGGACAAATAATGACCTATATGGCATAATGGGCTCCATAGAGTTGGTTTGTCAAAGTGAGACTCCTCTACAATGGGAAAAAGTTTAAGAGACTACTAAATAGAGATTTTATTGTTAGAGGGATGCTCTTTAGAAATATTCATATGGTCAAGGTAATGATTTGACTAAAGGTGGTTATAGTCATTATGAAGGGACTTAAAACATACTATCTCATCGGAGTGGGACTCCTCAATAAAAGGTATAGGACAAAGAGGTGATTCATCACAAGTTGACTCATCTCAAATGGTTGGTTAAGAAAACATCATGGATTGGTTGGTTCTCTTTGACTTCTTTTAAAATTAGTTGTAAAATAATAGTTTTGAGCATATCTTAGTCTTCAAATGATTGGCTTAGTTAGAGAGGGTTGGATTGGCTTGATTATGGTTAGACAATTGGTAGGGGTTTTATAAAGTGGGGAATAGTTAAAAATGGTTGAAGGATGATTGATGGTTGGATAATTTTAGGTTATTATAGAGCTTGGTTAATCTCATAAGCCAAAGGATGATGTCATAGTATGGTAATGATAAGGAATTGTGTATCTTGATTGGTCATAGCAGCCAAAGGATGAGGTCATAGATGGAATGCTAGGGCATTTTAGAGATTGGTTTCTCACACAAACCAAAGGAAAAGGTCCTAGAATGGTAATGGTAGGGCAATGTGGAGTTTGGTTTCTTGTGTAAACCAAAGGATGAGGTCCTAGAATGGTAATGGTAGGGCATCATGGAACTTGATTGCTCACATAAGCTAAAGGATGAGTTCCTATAATGGTAATGGTATTCCATGGATGTAGTGGATCTTAGTAGCTCATGAAATCCAAAAGAGGGTTAAAGGTATAGGTGGGGGATCATATGTTATGATTATTGATACGGATAACATCATATGTTGACTAGCTAAAATAAGGTATCATCAAACATTGTTCTTGAGGGTATTGACTTTGATCTCCAATTGAGGATTATAGGGAGGATAAGAATCCATCTCACAAACCACTTATTCACCATATTGGCTGTGATAATAAATTTTTGTAACTATTTTATCATAGCTTTGATTATACCTATTTATAACATAAGTGTAATGACACATATCCACACCCATGATAAATGTTTCACAAAAAGTCCTAGTGTTTTATAAACTCTCAAAAATAATGTCCAAAGAATAAAAGGTTCAATTTGGTCTAACTTGGTCTAGGGTAGTTGTATATCCAAAATGGTATGTACTAAAACTTTGTATAAAATAATCTAACATCATATATCTAATTATAAATGTATCACACACAAATGGTCAAGTGGATAAATAAAAACAAACAACCCAAAGTATGGGTTCAATGTATTCCAAATAGGTGTAATCTATGAAAATAAAATTTGCTAGGTCTTTTATCAAAACATGATGTCAAAATCTAGGCTGAAAAAAGGCATGTGCTAGGACTTTTGGCCAAACATGACATAAAAATCTAGACTTTAAACAAAGGTGATATTTAAATCTAACAAACTTGGAACACCTAGGCATAGACTAGGCATACATCATTCAAACATAAACTTGGTCAATTGGAATAAGGCATAAGGAAAGAGGCATATGGAGAGATAGTTTTTTTTTCCCAAATAGAAGGTAAAAAATATAATGAAAACTAGGTTCCTTTAAACAAACAAGCTTAGACAAAATTGAATGGCATACTGACACTAGGTAAAGATCCAAGCAATAGTTTTCAAAGTTGGGTTACGAATTAACCTATGTTTCACAACCCAGAAGAGAAATATAAGTGTCTAACCTCTAATTAAGGCATAAACAAAAATCAATTTATATTTAAATTTGAACTTATAAAGGTTAATTAAAAACTCAGCTTAGGAAACAAGGCATCTTGAAATAAACAATAAGCTAGATGAAATGGAATGGCATAATAGCACAAGACAAATATTTAAAAGACATACATGATATTGGTTTCATAAAATGGCATTGGGCATAAAGAAAAAAAGTCTTGAAATGAGTTGAGTAGAGTAATGACATTATCATTCTTTAAAGATGTAACAAATAGTTGTTTCAAGACTCATAAACAAAAATAAATTAATATTTAAATTTGAAATTATAAAGGTTAATTAAAAACTCAACTTAGGAAACTAGGAATCTTGAAATAAACAATAAGCTAGATGAAATGGAATGACATAACAGCATAGGAAAAATATTTAAAAGACATACATGATAATGGTTTCATAAAATGGCATTGGGCATAAAGCAAAAAAGTCTTGAAATGAGTTGAGTAGAGTAATGACATTATCATTCTTTAAAGATGTAACAAATAGTTGTTTCAAGACTCAAAATGCACAAAATCTTGAAATTATTTTTGCAACGTAGCATTACCCATTTCAATAAAGTGACAGAAACAAAAAAGTTTGGAAAAAGTTTTAAGGCAAAGGTGTGTAACAAAATGGTAACATAATTCCTATTTAAACAAAGGAGTGGTATATTAAAAAAAACTCAGTATGACATGGCACAAATAAATAAATAGTTTTAGACTAAAAATACTAATCAATAAATGATTAAATGTTAAGATACAACTAAGTAGATAATCATAAGCCTTAAACTGACAAGGTCAATCAAATGGGGCTGACTAAAACTATCACAAATGTCTAGATTGGTCCCAAACATGGATAATGATATATATGTCTCACATCAATTGATTTCATACTAGTTAAATTCCTATGTAAGGGTCTATTCCTTTTCATAGTAATTCCATTCTTAGACTACTTAGTAGAATCCCCTGATTAACCAGACCTGACTCAAGTTTTTATTATAAAAGGAGAGGTTAGACACTCAACCCCTTAGTTCTCATAGTATATGTACCCTAATTTATATACCATACCATTGAGTGGGGTTGAAACGCTACTAGGAGAATAAACCCTAGGTCAATGATTCCCTAAAGAACTCATGAAGAAGCTATGAACTCTCATTCACAAGCCAAATTACATGAAATAAATGACTAAGTGGAAAGACTTTAGAGGTTATTTTTAGATCACCCAAACCATATAGGTTTTTTGGAGATCCCAAATAACATACTTTTCACACCTTGTATTAGGCACAAATTTCAAGTGAAAAGGCACTTTTGGTCACCCAAGTTAGCTATAGGGGATAAAACAGAGCATACATGTGCTCTTTGTTTTGCTCAAACAAACAAGCAAGTTCAAATAAACATGGCATAAAATGAATGTTTTCCAAAGCATGAAATAAGTGATTTAAAGTTCATTCTAATGCACAAAAAATGAAATGTGTTATGAATTTTTTGGCCCCCTTGGCATTGGTTGAAAATTTCAAAAACTTTGAAAAACATCTAAGGTATAAAAAATGAACTACATTATTTTTAAACACTAAAAGATAAAGTTAGAAAGATTAAAAAACATTCAAATTTGATCCATTCATATTTTTATGCACTAAATGAAATGATTTGATGAGTTTATTTTGGCACCTTAGCTTATTTGCAAAATTTATAAGAACTTTGACAACACAAACTAACCAAAAACATCCATCTTCATTTTAAGCATTTGAAACCAAATGTTCATGATTTATGCTACTTCATTTTAAATACCCAAAATTAAATATTAATAAGGTTATACTTGAAAATGCATGATCTATTTCCACCTTGGACATGTAAGGATTAGAGAGTTTCTTCCTGCTTTTAAGCACTTTCAATGAGGAGGAAACAAGATGTCAAAACATAGCTCTTAGGTTTCCTATTTTAAAAACACATTGACCAATATCAATCACCTATGGCTTATGTCAGTTACCAAAGAACCAATTATAGTTGGTGATAACCAATAATTGTTTATAAGGATAAAGATAAATTGCCTATAAACCCAAAGGCAAAACCAACATGAGATTTTATATATATATATATATATATATATATATATATATATATATATATATATATATATATATATATATATATATATTAGTTAGTCCAAAACATGATTAAAACCATCTCAAATCCTACAATGAAATGATTAGGCAAAGAGTTTAAATGTCAATGAAACCAAGAAATAATGATTATGAATGATAAAAAAATTCAAAATCAAAGTTTTGTAAGATATGCTTACGATACAATATGAATAATGATAGTCACATAGAACCAAGCTCGATTAGGAAGAACTGATGATAATTAGGAAAAATTAATGTCAATCTCTACATAGATCTAAATTATCACAAAAATAAAAAATATGATAAAAAAATATAAAAATCCAATTTTGATAATATTCAATAACTAATTTGATAATTTTATAAGTTGTATCATCGTCTCCTTAGTACGTGGGGTGAATTTGGTACCACTAGGCATGCCATGTATGATAACAATAATTTGATGTAGAGAGGAGGTTAGTATTGTGATAGAATATAAAATAATGAAATGAACACAAAACATGCTAATTAATCTATCCTAGATCATAATGGTAGCATAATAAATAAATAAAAATTGAAAACACAACTAAAATTCAAATAATTATGAGTTCCTTACCTTCCTTAAATGCTCTAAAATATTTATCATGTGGCTTGCTTGGCTTGTGCTCAAAGCATCTTTAACTATGGATCTTGGCTATCTCCCCATGCTCTAAGTGACTCGAGTGACCCAAAAATGACCTCTAAAGTCTTTTCTTTTTAATTTGTTTCTTTTATGCATTTGGCTTGTGGGTGGAAGTTCATCACCTCCTCATGATTTATTTAGGGGTGAATAGACCTAGGGTTTCACCTCCGAACATTGTACAAAACTCACTCCATGGCGGGGTATACAAATTCAACCAATAATTAGATGGGATAGTGGTGAGTGGTTAGCCTGACCATCTTAATGAGTACCTAGGCCATGTTGTAGCCACACATCAGATTCCACTAAGTAGTACATGGTTGGAGTTGCTATGAAAATTAATAGACCCTTTCATAGTAATCTAAGGAGTTTTGATTCATTTAACATGATTTTGACCTTATGCTAGCCACACTTGGGACAATATAGTATGTGTGAGATTTATAGATTTTAATCAAAACCTCACTTGTCACATAATTTCTTGTTAATTTATTAGTGATCCTCACTCTAAGTTTGTGCCATGTATCAATGCTTAAGAGATAAAAGGGGCACAAGAAAATTTACTTTCACCTACACCTTATTTTTTTATTAACACTTAATTCCTTGAAAGTATTGGTATATCGATGGAAACTTTGGTAGAAGATACACATTCGTATGTTAGTTTTTAGATATAGGAAAAGCCACTAGTGATATTATATTTTATTTTGACTTAAAATTGTGTGTTTAGACTAAAATTATTTATTTGTTTTGTCACATAAAAATAAGTACAAAAATATCACATTTGTTTTTACACTACTTTAGCCTAAGAGGTATTACTTTGTTCATTTGTCACACTTTTTGCCTTGGAGTGTTATTCCAAAACCATTTATGTGTCTCCTGTTTAAATGGGGTGTTGTTATGTTTCTCTTTTCATCCCAAACATTTTCCTTGGATATTCTAGTCAAAAACCATTTACCATGACATTTATTTGAAGGATTATTGTTATTCTACCTAAATTATTTTAGTCTCTTATCGATTTTGAAACCAAAGTTCCAAACTATCATTGTACCTATCTTATTTCTCATACATTGTAACACTACTTATTTTGGTCTAGCCTTTTTATCTTATAACATTTGAGTCTTTTCATTTTAAATTTTAAATTCAACCTTTCAAATTATAAATATTAATCTAATCAATTTCATACCAAATCCTCTTCTAATTTGGGCTTAGGTTGTCTACCTTTTATATTTGGATTGTGTTATTTGGATTAATTTCATATTCGATATAAAATACCCCTTGCATAAACATAGTCATTATTGTTTGTTTTGTGTCTTGTTTAGAGCATCCTTTTGAGCTAAGTTGTTACCATGTACTTTGTTTGAAGTTTTTTGTGCTAGTTTTTTAGTGTCCTAGTTTCATTGTTCCAATAGTTTTTGTGAGTCAAACTTTGAGTCTTTAGTTAACCAATTATCGAGTATCATCTAATCCAATTACCTTAGTTTATTTTGATTTTGAGTTCTTTTCATTCTGTGTTTTTGATTTTAGCCTTATTTTTAGCAAAATTATAATCACCTTTGGGAAAATCATTGATATCTCTTGATCCAAGTTCACAATTTCTTTACTTTGTTTAGACACTCTTATGACTAATTATAACCACCTATGGGAAAATTATTACTCTAGACATAAATGAGTTTGAGCCTTTGTGTTACTTTTACCATTGATTATAACTCCCTTTGGGAAAATTAGTATCATTTTATTAGACTAATCTCATGTTTGACTTATTCTAAATTTGCCTAGTTTAGTTATTTATCCATTGGTGTCTATTTTATAGAGCCAAAGGCCCTTTATTTTTAGACCTTAGTTGTTTTCGATCTTTAGACCCTTTTTTGTCATGTGAAATATCCATGAATCTAAACATGGATCATTTCATATGTAGTGGAACTATGTATAATCATTACTATAGGAAATTTATGACTAATGACCCTTTTTTTCAAGAGTTATATGATGATGTAGCTTATGAGATGAATACATATCCATATTGTAGCATCCCATATACTAAAAAAAATCATGACCCTTTAGCATAGTAATTAGTAATTTTTCCTCCTTATCCAAGCCAAGAATCAAAGAAAAATCAATAATACCTTACTCAAATGATGCCTAACATTGATAAAACCAACAAAAGTAGTCCTATTATGCTATGATACCAAAACAACCTATCTATATCCATAATTATTTGAATGTCATTTTTTTTAAAACAAATATGAAGTTATAGTTAGAGCTATCAAAGTAGGGGATAAGTTATCATCAAACTTCCCACATGAAATTGTAAGTAGTTTGATTATAATTCCTAGTAATACACTACAAATTCAACCATTTAAACATGAAGCTACTAGTTATATCTAAAATATAGTTCAAATGCCCTAAAAATACCAAAATATTCTTGAAAAGGGGAAATGTATTATGGATGATTAAATGCAACATGTAAAATAAGTGTACCAAACCTATCTTAACCTCACTCATAACTTCAACACAAGGGTTTTTTTTAACAAGTTGCTTATTGAGATAGATTTATCAATAGGGAAATAAAATATGAATTAGGATATACATTAAAAATGTATACCCATTTATCTAAAGCACATTGGTTGGTGATATGTATAATGTCCATATTTTGATAGAAGATAATGTTGGTCAAATAAAAGAGAACGCCCAAAATGTTTTGAATAATGTGTAAGTGCATTATAAACAAAGTCAAGGTTAGATATAATTTATCACCAAGTAGTATATATCAAGATACTCTAAATAACACCATGAGGGGATTATAATAATAGGGAATAGCTATGCCAATTTTCCAAAATCAACAAGCAACCTCCACTCCCCAACTATCTACTTTCTTAAATGTGCAATAGGGGGTAATGAGCCAATAATATATGAACATACCACCAAAAAATGTTTAGAATACTACACCACCTCAATAGGTGACAATGAATGTTCCAACACAATAATCATGGACTAATATACCTTCTTAATCATAGACATTTCCTAACCAACAACATATTCATATTGGTCAAAAAATTCTAGTTAGTCAAAAAAATAAATTCCAAACCCCCAACATTTTCCAAACCAACAAAAAATATCATTTCAATGATAAATTCCAATCCAACAATAAGTATCACTTCAACAACTAGTGTTGCCTCAACAACAAGTGTTGATCCAATAATAAGTGTTTAGCCAACAACAATTTATTATTAATAACAGGTATCAAGTGCTTAGAAACATGTGTCTTTCACCCAATGGGTATTTAACATGTAATAAGGATACAAATAGAAACACATTCAATAGTAAGGATCTATTCAGTAACACGTTCCCTATATCTAACATGTTTCAATAAGTAGGAAGCAAGTTATATCCCAAACCCAATAGTACTAACACATTTTATAAATCCAAATGCCATTAACAAAACCAAAATTCAATAGCTAGGGTTATGTATCCACACCTAACAAAAATTTTCTCTAACAATATCATATTCTATACCCACAATATAAGCTTAATGCACAAATACACATACCTAATCATCTAACTAATTTAACTATCATCCCACAATATACCTACCCTATTCAAATTAATCTATCTTTGACTACACAACCTCAAATACAACAAGCTAATCCTTCTAATTTCATTGCCCAAGAGTTGTAATAGATGAAGGATTCAATTATAGTGATACATGTTGGAAAACAAATGATGAAATTTAAACTATATGAGATATGCTCTTATCCATTCAACATGGAGTATCTATAAATACCATTTATTCTAGGATATGAGCTTCCTAAATTCAATAAATATAAAGGCAAAGGTGACCCTAGAGATAATTTGAAATAATTCTTTTTATCCTTCCATCTAGTGGCCTATAGTGATATATATTTAATTCTAATATTCCCAAGGAATCTAACTAGAAATGCCATGGAATGGCTATTAAAATTACAATATAACTTTTTACCTAACTTCGATGTTCTCTTGAAGAAGTTTGTAAATCACTTTTCATACTATACCAAGCATGAGATTACTATTGTGGATCTAGGCCAAGCTAAATAAAAGATTAGTGAGAGATTTGTTGCATATTTAGAGTGTTAGAAATCCCTAGTAAGCTAATTTACACATAATTTGATAATATTTACTAGGAGCTTGCACAATGAGATATCCTAAAATCTCACATTGTAATGTGATCATACATTCAAAGAGGTCACAACAAAATGAATCCAAATTGAGAAATCCCTTATCAATAAAGGCATAATTAATTTATCCTATTCTAATCACAACCAAAATTAAAATCAAGGCTAGAACCATAATCAGAGCCAAACTCAAATACTATCTTCAATGACACCTAAAGCCAATAATAATAGAATACCTAAACCATAAAACCATAATAAATTTTTTGTTAGAATAGAATTTAATGAATCAAAACATGTTTAGATGATGCAAACACTATTTATCTATATACCTCCACTCACTTGATAACTACTTCCTCCATACATTTAACTAGGACTTCCACAAAACCAACTACCACAAAATCAAAATCAATTACAAACCCCTCCTTCGAGGAGAATACCACCTATTGCCTAATAATTTAGTGACCTTGGTGATCATATTGATCTTGTTTTTTGAAGATAGGTTAAGGTAAATATGATCATTTATCCTATACCAAAGTTATTTCTTGAAGATACTCCTTTTCCCCATTAGTATAAGCAACATGCATTTTGTGATTACCATCACATTATAAGACATATCATAAGATGGTGTATCTAACTTAGACATATAATTGAGAACATGATTGAAAATAGAGAGATAAAAATAACCACCCATGCTCTTATGAACAATTATAACTTGGGTATCTAACATAATCTATTTTATTAACATAACAATAACAACTAACAACAATACCAACAATAATAACAATAAAAATAGTAAAGAACTCCACCATTTAATCAATAATAATAAATTTAGACACAATAACAATAATAAAATGGTCATAACCAAGGGAAAAATGATCAAACCAACCAATGAGGTCATCATGTCATTATATATACCTATAATAATGTTGTATGACACATTTCAAAAAGTCATGTTACCACCATAACTATCAACTGTATACCAGCTATAAATCAACCTATACCTTCATCTAATATTAATATTCATTAAATAATACCTACCAACCTCCTTATGTTGGTGATTATTCTATAGGCCATGTTGATAATTAGGTACCAAACCATCCAAGAATCATCATTCTAAGCCTCATTCCCTAACTGACCAACTATCAAAGATAAGTTACAAATCAATATTATGTAATCACAACTCAATGAGCCAAAGTCACTATCATAAGACCACATCCAAATACTACAACTAAGCATAATCAACCTTTTGTGCTTGTAATAAATAAACTAACTAATAAAATTGAGGTGAAAACCTATGATATTATGAAACAATTAAATAATACACCTACACACATCTCCATCAAGGATTTTTTGTGGACATCTACCATCCACAAAGTTATATAGAATGAGTATTTAAACTAATCCATTGTGAAAAATGATATTACTCTAGATAAATTCCAAGCCATGGTAGGAAAGTTAGGCCCTAGCTAGTGTTTCACCTTTGACCAAAGTGGTATGTCTTCTCTCGACCCTTTATATAATAACTCATTGTACATTGAATTTGACATAACAAACCATAGATTTAAATGTGTCCTTGTAGACAATGGTTCATGTCTTAATATTATGTCTCTAAATTTGTTCAAACATCTCAGATATACATAAACTGACTTGTATCTAGATACCATCATTATCAAGGCATATGATAATGAAGAATGGGCATCTCAAGGTATTATTATCTTATCAATGGTCATTGGGACATTAACCCATGATATGTGATGCCATGTTTTAGATCTATAATTATCTTATAATATGTTATTGGGCTAACCCTTGATGCATGAAATTAGGGATATACTTTATGCATTGCATTAATGTATAAATATTCCACACTTAGGAATGGAAGTGACTATACTTGTTGATCTTTAGCCATATCATTATTATAAATGCTTTGACATTGAGTACAAAAGATACAACTATCAATTTGACATGAATCATATGCCCAAGTCAAATGCATAAAAAGTCAAAAAGGTAAAAGCCATTAATCAAGACTAGAAGCCAATTACATTGACCCCAATATCTTATCCTCTACCTCAACCATGCCTCTACTATAAAGTTTTAACCATTTGTCTGTCACTAACAAAGGATTTGGAGATTATATCACCTCTAACACATTCCATATTATCAAATTGCCTAAAAATCCTAAATCTTATGGGAGAACTATTGCCAATAATAATTGTATGGCATGGTAAACCAAAAGAAAATCTCATTTAAACAAGTCCATTATTTTTAAACTAGCCTCTAACCTAGAAAATGACCCCTTAGTAGAGGATAATTCAGGTCTCAATACTAATGACTTGTATAACTATTATCAAAGCATAAAGTATCATATTCCCAATTAGATTATAAACCACCTTAATTATGAGGGTCATGGCCTTATGTTATATCAACAAGTCACAATTGAATAAGTCTCAATGACTATCTATAGGGGAGCTCATGGTATTATATTTAAACTACCCAAGGGTGACCCCATATACCTAATTCACATTCCAATACCAACAACTAGTGATGATGATATCAATAGTGATGTAGGCTATGATCATATCATCTATGATGACCTTGACATTACACAAATTTTAATCCCCTATTTTCATCATTATCCCTATTTATCAACCTTCACCTTTAATGCTTTACTATCCATCATTGATATACTAAGACTAGAAGAGTCAATAATTCCATTAGATGAATTCAAAAATGATGAGGCCATATACAACTTTCTAGGATTGAGTCACATACCTCATGGATATTAAAAGCAAGGATTTGCTATTAGATTGGATCTTATTTCCTTCTTTAGAGATAAGGTCAACTTACCTAACCAAAAACAAAATCAAACATTGAGGTATGAAATTGAAAACCTCTTTTGTGTGCTTTATGACTAGGGAAGAAGTAAAGAGAAAGGAAATTATCTTAGTTAAAACTATCTTATGGAACCATTAGATAGGGATCTTCACCCCTCTTCTTATGAAGCATAGAATCCTATGGTCCATAGTCTATTTATGGATTAGATATCAATAATGAAGAGTGGTAGTATTTTGCATAGATTATTCAAGAGTTCCATGAGGTATTTGTATCATGGTCGATGCCAACACTAGGAGATTATGATTCTTTTTACTTAGGATAATTAGAATATCTAGTCCAGCTAGATGACTTTGTCATTGCCAATCAATATAACTCCTTGCCAACTATTCTATATTATGGTTTTACACTATTAGTGGAAGATATTTCAAAGGCAAATATTGGGACTCCACATGACTCAAAATGGATTAAACTAGGTGCATTCCTCATTGAGGAGGAATGTGAAGATTTTACAATCCTTTTTAGGGAATTTGTTGACATATTTACATGGGCCTATTTAAACATGATGAGTTTGGATGCCACCTTTGTTGTGAACCATCTTATTATACATATTTATGACAATCTTATTAAATAGAAGTTGTGTAAGATGAATCCTCATATTATTATTTTAGTAAAGAAAGAGTTATAAAAACTCTTTAACATGAAATGCATCAGGTCAGTCGATTATTCAGAGTGGATATCAAACATTGTGTCAATAAGAAAGAATCTATAAGGTATTAAGATTTGAAATTATTTTAGAGATATCAAGAAAGCCTACCTAAAAAATGACTTCCCTTTTCCTAATATTTACATGGGATTCAACTCAATGATTATCTATGAAATTATATCTCTAATGGATGGATTTTTAGGTTATAATCAGATAAGGATAGCACCAAAATACCAACATAATATAACGTTCAACACTCTTTATGGAATTTTGTATTATTTTTTGATGTTATTTGGACTTAATAATGATGGATCCACTTACCAAAGAGTTATGATAGTGATTTTTTACAATATGATACACAACATTACTAAGGACTATCTCATTGATATCTTGGGTAAATAAAAGACCCATGATGATCACCCAACCATGCTATGAGTAATATTTGAGAGACTTCATGAGTAAAACATTAGTCTTAATCCAAAAAATATGTAGTTATCATAACTTCTAAAAACTTTTTATGTCTCATTATCTCTCACATGGGCACTAAAATTGACCCAACCAAAGTCCATGCAATTATAGAATTACCACCACTTTATACCTTGAATTAGATTCTTATTTTATAGGGAAAAATTCAATCTATTAGACATTTCATATCACAATTAGCTAATAAATTCCATCCATTTACATAGTTACTAAAGAAAGGTGTTACATTCTCCTATAATGAAGAATGTAAAAAAGCATTAGATCAACTTAAATAATATCTTTCCAACCCACCTATCATCTTGACACCAATGCCAAAAAAGTAATTAGTTTTTTATCTGTTAGCAATCAAGGATGCATTGGGGGAATTTTTGGCATAACACAATGATTAGGGAAAGGAGAACATCATTTATTATCTAGAGACAAACATTGGTCATGTATGAATATAACTATATCCCTGTTAAAAAATCATGTTTAAAAATGGTTTTTACAACCCAAGAATTATGTCATTATATTCTAAAAACAAGACCATTATTATCACCAAAGTAGATCCACTCAAGTATGTACTTTATAAATCATTTCTATAGGGTTGTATGTAAAAATGGATCATATTATTATGTGAATTTGAAATTGAATATGCCAACTAGAAAGACATTAAAGGGCAAGTACTCATAGATCAACTTGTTGAATTTCCTCTTTAAGATATTAAACCTCTTACATTTGGATTTCTAGATGAGGCCATCATGAATGTCAAAGAAGCATGTGTACTTCCTAAGGCTAAATAGTGGAAGATATATTATTAAGGATAATTCATGACTCAAGGATTAGGGTCCAAAATACTATTTGTTATGCCACAAGGGGATTTCATTCCCAAGTCCTTTCCTTTTGTATTTCCTAATACTAATAATATGGATGAGTAAAAAGTGCTAATTGTAGGGATTTTTCAAGTAATACAGTCAAAAATTCAACATTTAATGGTGTATGGTGATTCTTATTTAATTATAAATTAAGCCAAAATTTAATATTAGAATAAGGATGTGAAGTTTTTATCCTCTAAATAAATGGTGAATACACTCAAGAAGTAGTTTGACAAAATCCAATTTTAAAGAATACCACAAGCCAATGGTTAAAAAAATTGATGCTATGGACACTATTAGGTCCATGATATAGATCACTGATAGATCAAGGGATTATCAAATTTTTATTAACATATCTTAGTGCTAACACATGAACAATAAAATATCAAGATGATTTATGGAATTATTGGTCTAACGTCTACTTGATACTTTTCCATATATCCCTATATTCAAAACCAAACCATGCCTCTTGATTTATCACATAAAAAAAGCCTTTTCCCATAAAGCCTCTCTCTATACCCTACTTGGACCAACCTTGAATGATATAAGATATGATGGAACTTTGATTCATTATTTACCTTTGGTATAATTTGGACTAGTTTTGAGAAAAGCCCATGAAGGAGTGTGTGGCTCCCACACTAACACAATAATCTTAGCCAAAAATTTATTGTGTAATAGTTATTATTAGACAATGATGGAAGTAGACATAAATACATATGTGAAGAGGTGTGTCAAGTTTTAGAATCATGCAAATCTAATTCATGCTCTAGCTAGGGCACTTAAACCATTGACAACACCATGTCGATTCTCAATGTGGGTACTTGACCTTGTTAGTAAGATCAATTGAATATCTTTAGATCGTCATAAACACATCCTAACTGCTACTAAATACTTCAATAGGTGGGTTCCCCTTACTTATGTCTTATTTAACACCATTTGTGTCTACCAACCACAGTTTTTAATCCAATAAGAGATACACCCTATTCACTTATTTATAGAACTAAATCCAATCTTCTAGTTGAGATTGACTTGCCTTCTCTTTGAATTTCAATGCATCACATCATTGATGATGAAGACTATAAAGTGGCACACTTATATGATCTAGACCTACTTGATGGTAAATGTTTAGTTATATTTCAATGAATTTCTTGTTTATTATGGGAAAGAGGGAAAAGAAGAAACTAAGTATGTGTATGGTTTAAAAACTTGATTGATAGTGTGCATGTTGAAATCAAAAAATTATGGAAAACTCCTCTTTGGCTTGGGAGGATGACCTATATATAAGAAAGCACTAAAGTAAACTTGTTTGTTAGATAAATAGTTGAGTGGATTACCTAGTAATAGCTAGAACCTAAAAGTGAGAGATTCCATAGGGGATGTCAATCCACATGTTTTAAAAATTTAAGCTTATAAACATAAAAGAAGGTATTTACATCAATGAATCAAAAGGTACTAAAATTGAATACAAGGGTGCTTGCTAACAAATATGTTGGGAATGATTGAATTAGTGATAAAAGAATTAATATTAGTGATAGAGGGTTGGGGTATGCTTCATAAAATCAAAAAGGGGTCTGTAAATAGGCAGGATTAGAAAAAATTAGGTTTAGTTAGGTGCAGGTAGGTAAAATTTGATTGATAGGTTTCTCTACCATAGTGACCATCAGTGGTTGAGTTGACCATCATTCATTTAGGTGACCATCGATAGTCAATGTGACCATTAGTGGTTGGATAGATCATTGGTGGTTAAGTCAACTGTTGATGGTTATTTTATGAGGATCTAGTTTGGTAATTTAGCTGATTGATGAGATCTAAAAGATGCATTTTGAGAGATGGGTAAGGCCTAGGTTGATTTTGAAATGGGAATAAAGTATATGAATATTGAGAAACAAGTACTTATCTTACCAAAAGTCAATTACTTGAATGGTTATGGTAGTTGATCTATTGGTGGAATCTAGTTTGATATTGAGAGAGTCATGGTATAAGATGGCTTAGTGGAGAGGTGGCATCAAGTTGAATCTCTTATATGATTGTTAGATTATTGATAATGATTAACCTAAATAAAAAAACTCATGGATGCATAAAAACTCTTTATCATAATTATAAATGGATTTCACCTCCTAGCTCCTCTCTTCTTATTAGCACAAGTAAGAAAGTTATGACAACATGTGAAATGGGCTTTCCAAAATTAACTCATCCATGTAATGGCTCATGAATAAAATTAGATGGGATATTTTTAGAAAATTAAGGCAAGTGACTTACATGTTAGTTATTAAGGAGGTGCACCTTGATCATCTATGATCAAGGTGATCACCAATGGTCACCCTAACCATCGGTAGTTGAGTGTTAAAGGGTAAAAAGGGCTAAATGGTTATGTTGAGCTAGTTGAGCCAAACTAACTTTGGGTTAGCTTTACTAAGGTTCAAAGGGTTAAATGGTCCTAAGGGGGTCCTAAAGTGATTTAGGGGGTGTTTTGACATTTAGAATCATAGTGTGTGGATTTTTGGTTTTTACATTTTGTCCCTTTTTATTATGAAAATTGAAATGAACAAGCTTCAAAACAAAAAAATGATATTGATCAAAGGTCTATTGATTTATCTAAGTATCGGAGGAGGTATTCCACCTCAAATTGTGAGGTAATGAGGTAAAGCAAAATTGGTTGTGGGTATAAGAAGGTGGGTGAAGGTGATGATGAAGGTGGATGAGAGGTTAGGTATTAAAGATTGAATTGGTGCATAAAGTGTGATAAAAGGTGAGATAGCCAAACTCGCATAAAGACTAGGTTTTTGTGGCTGATAAAAATATAGGTCAGTTTTAAGGGATAAGTGACTAGTGTATAATGTAACCATATTTAGGTGTGGTAGCTAGGTATACCTATTACTCTCCTAGACAAGATTAATGTTTCTCATGGGTATCCAAGGTAGGAAGTGATCCTATGTAAAACATAAATAGGTTGAGTGTCATGGGTATCTGAGCTAGAAAGTGCTCTCAAGAAGACATAAGTAGGTCAATTAAGTTCTAGGTGGCATAAATTCAAAAACTGGTTAAGATGGCAATGTTATCATTGTAGTCAAAAGGACCAGTCAAAATGTGTCACAAAATGCACTCTTGTAGGGCTGAAATGGACCAACAACAAGGTAATGAAGTGGTTAGGGTGGGTATAGAAGGTAATGTCTATGGCTGAGTGAACCTAGTTGGGTTTTGTTAAAAGGGGTTTGGCTATGGTCTGAGTATAAAAATGGGGCATCTTGACTATTGATGGTGCGGGTTCCCAAGGGTGACCATTGATGGTCACCCTTATCATTGATAATTAGGGTGTAAAATCTAAAAATACATGGGGTAAAATTGAAAATAGAATCACTTTTCATTTAATTTTCTTTTTCTTTCTTTGAATTTGTGCCCTAGTCTCTCAACATTTTAACATTTTTCTATGAGAGAATTAACTAAGCATTTGGCTGAGTTGATGGTTGGTGATTGTCTAGAGGGACATGATTGAGTAGGGACTAAGATGTAGGATGGATAAGGGTGTGGTTGAGTAGTAGGACATAGGCTCTATCCATGATAGAGAACAAGGAATGAGGTAGGTAGTGTTTGTTAAAATTGATAGGTTAGTTGCATTTTTCAAATAGTTGAGGGGTTTTGGTTAGGTGATCTACGTGAAAAATCCCTAAGTAGGGTTTATGTGAAAGTATGGGTAAAATAAAGAATTGGTAGGGGTGGGTAGGTAAAATGGGTTAGATAATGGATTTAGGTAGCAAGTTTGGTTATTTTACATGCATTTAGGGTAGTTTTAGGGGGTGATAAGGTTTGGGTGTTCGAGCCATAGAACACCCACAGTGATCATTGATGGTTAGGTCTAATTATTGATGATTGACACCCTTAAAATATAGAATACCTGACCATTAATGGTCATCATGACCATCAATGATTGAAAAATATTAAAAAGGTTTTTGGATAAGAGTTTAATGGTTAAGGCAAATTGAATGTTGGTTATGGTAAGGATTACATTGTAGAGAGATATTTAATGGGCACAAGGTAGATGGATTAAGAGGAAAAAGAGAATAAGATGGGTGTTTGATATGCTTGAAGGGGTGTGGGGTAGATAAAATGCAAAGTGTAGGTTTGGCTAATTGAATTGTCAAGTAAGAATGATGTCTTATCAAAGGGTTAAAGTGATAAGCATAAGCTAATATAGGATGGTTGAAAATGCTTGGGTTGGGGTAGGCATTAGTTGGAGAAGGTAGTGAGGTATTGGTTGGATAAGATAGGGTAGGTGTCAATAAATAGATTTAGGTGCATGCTAGGTATCAATTTGATAGGATAATCTAAGAATCAAAAATTTTGGTAGGTGAGGGATGTGAGAGGTAAGGTGGTGTAGGTAACAAGTGTGGCTTAGGGTAGGATAGATTGATTAAGGCTAGTAAAGACTTTGATTTGGAAATGAGAAATGCTAATGCATGCTAATATATATCTATTTAAGCATGAGAGTATATCTAGATGAGTGATTGATTCCCTAAGATCTTTGTATATATTTAGTAAGGGATGAACCTAGTTGACTGGGCCCATATGGATGAGGTGGGGTTGGGAGCTATGAGTCACTACCAACATGTGCTCTAGGATGCATCTATGGTCAGAAAACTTATGTAGAGATGGCATCTTGCTATAAACACCTTCTTTCTTTTGACCAGTGAGATGCCCATTCTACTTGAGGATGTGTATAGGATCAAGCAACTTCTACTACATGGTGATCTGATCTACCATATCAAGCATGAAGAGTGAGATGATCACATCAAGATATTATATGGAGATGAGAATGATTAGGTTAGACATCATTCTATGGAATTTAGATATACAACATTGTATCAGGGGTCTCTAGTTGAGACAAAACTCATGACCATGCTTATGATTGTTGTGACCTACTTTGGGCTTCCCAACTTGAGTAGTGGGAGATTTACCTATTTGCTATTGGGGGTTTTAGTGGAGCTACTACTAGGTCGAATGGTATTTGGGTGGGTTCCTATCTTAGTTATATAGATATATAGGGAGATGTGGGAGTTTAGGACCCATAGGAGATATGACATCAGTGTTGGCCTCGTCCTACATTATTTGGCCTAAAAGCATATTCAATTGTTGAGACAAGTGGGATTATCATGGGTAGGGAAAAAATAGATAGAGTTCCCTTTTGGTTTCATGTGATGGAGGGGTGATTTTGCTACATCAGGTGTAGGAGAACCACCTCATGATGTGAATGGTTTAGGGGTGCACTAGGTGTACTAGTGGTCATAGATATCACTTAGAGGTCACACGTATAGTTTTTGATATGGCCAAGATACAAGAGTTAGACACTCTCCATCTAAAGATATAGATGGATACTTAATAGGTGAGACAAGGAGGTGGAGATAATTCTATTTGATATGGTATGTTGATAGTTTGGCCTGGTATAGGGTATCCCATGTCCATTCCTTATGTATAGGAGAGAAGATTTAGAGATCCTACTACTAGAGACACATATTATTCTTACAATACCAAATGGTGCATACAAGGAGATACCATCTAAGTCTCTAATAGATGTTGTTGGGTTTATATATGGGTACATGGCATGGTACTATCCCATATATGTAGTTGTAAACATTGGTGGAGATGTTAGAGGTATGAGGCTAATGGCTATGGATCTTGCTAGTCACAATAGATAGGGAGGAGTGGCCTTAGCCACAAAAAAGGATAGGTATATGTACTAAAAGGATATGTGACCATGTTACAAGGCTATATTGTCACACTATAAGGTTAGGTTATAACCTTATAGGGTTAGTTTGCTACTATCATAGGTGAGAGGGATCAAGTCAAGACCTATCTAAGCTTGGGGACTTAAGAGAGGGACTCTCTAAGGTAGAGAGGAAGAAGGAAAGAAATAAGATAGGTAATGCCACATAGATTTAACCCTAAAACATGATACCTAGCTATAGTGGAGAAGCTATGGTACTATGAGGCTATTGTCTTAACACAGTGTATGAATGAGCTATGATGGGGTGAGTACAGGGCTAACTTAGTAGGTGGGGCTAGGTTAGTGACACTAGGGTAGTGGGCATTGGTTGTATCTAATTAGATATGGATAGTTGGGTGATCAATAATCATAGTAGGTGGGTAGGTACTAGGATCTAGTGGTGCTCTAGGATGTAGTGGTTCATCTAGGGTATAGACAAAGCTAGATATGTGACTTTTATATATAATTTTGATTTTGATCTATGAGCCAATATGGTGATATGTATATTTTTTAGAGAGATTATATTTATCTATGTATACACATGGTTATGATATGGTTATTTGACTTACAATTGTGTGTGTGTGTGTATGTGTGTGTGTGTGTGTGTGGTCTTTGCCTATGCTCATGTTCATGGTGTATGATTTTATGTTGATGTTTATATTGTGTATGGATTGTGTTATGTTTTTGGTGTTTATTTATTATGTTATAGATGTTAGACATTAATATAGGCTTAACAAGGCATGAGATGGTGTTTGATACATGGCTATGCTTTATGACATGCTAAATCTTAATGTGTATATATTTCATTATTAGACTTTAGACATGTGGAGGACAATGGTTGATTGTTTAAATTCTTATGGATGACATTGCTTTATGATGATTGTTATGGTTATGGTTGTTGTTATGATTATGCTTTGTTGTTAATTTGGAAGATAAAACATATGATGAGGTTTAATTAACAACACTAGATGGGAGAATAAAAAATATAACCAAGGGATAAATGCCTTAATGAAAATATTAACTAGTCATGATAGGATAAGCAGAGAGTATAATGCTTCTTTATTGATTAGGACTAAAAAAAAAGCAAATTTGGATTGGCTTAAGGAACATAAGCCTTTTGAATGATTCACATTAGAATTCATTAGTTAATTAAAAAGTGTCTTGACCACATAATGTCAAGTAAGCTTAGAAATACCCTGCATATAATGTAAAGGGGAAATGAGTGAAAATGGAACCTTCTTGTGAGACTAACATGCCTCTACTATAGGAGTCCAAAGAACTAGTATAAAAAAAGTCTATGGCAAGCTATGTAGACTAATTTATATAGGAAGTTTACTTGTGAAAATTGATTACGGCTTCTACTTAATTTGTTACTTGGGAGTCGATTGTGGATTTTGAGATTATTTTGTTTTTGTTTATTTGTGAGGGTGGGTCTTTTGATTTATTTTTATATATGGTAAGCTAATCGATGTTAGGAGATTCTAAAATATTACTATGCTTTTGACAAAAGAATTACTCAACCATCCTCTAAGGGAGTAGTCTAGGTTTATGTGCTTTATTTAATGCTTTTTTATAGCAATCCATCTTATGTTTTGGAAATTTCTAATAGATTTTCAATAGCTGTCCTTCAAGGGAGTAGTCTAAAAATGCTAGGAATGACCCATGGTTTCTAGTGATAGTACTTTTTTTATATTTATTTTCTTTTTATTGATATAGACTTACTTAGGCCAACTTAGTGGTTCACCTTTATGAGGGTAAAAAACTAAAATCAAAATAAGGTTGATTACATGTGAAGAGGTTTAGGTGATAAAAAACATGAGAATCCATCTTGTAAAGGTGTGGAAAGTACCATGAGAACCATGCCATGGGTATAGTTATGATACCCATTATTGAGTATAAAGATATGCTAGTGATATCTAATAACATGATTCAGTTTTAATTGATTGCCCCTAAAACAAGGAGATGGATTACAGATGGATAACAAGGGATTAGCCTAAGTTAGACAAAAGGTAAACATGATCATTCTTAACAAAAAAATAGATGTAGATGCAAAGCATTGAGGGGCTTAGTTTTAGGGTGGCCTTTGAGAGAATACAACTAGTGAGCTCTTGATCCATACTTATGGATTATGATATAAGGTCCAAACCAATTGAAAGCAATCTTGCCCCACTTATTTTTCTCCATATTGGTAAAATTTTGGTTTTCATTTAGGATGAGATCTCTAATATTAAATTCTTATACTTTAAAGTTCTTGTTATAGGCATGCTCAACACATTCTTGATAGAAATGAAGATGGGTAAGGGTTACTAAATTATGCTCATCAAGTAGCCCAAGTTAGGCTAAATATTGGTAATGATAATCATTCTTAGAAATAAGATCTTGAAAATATATTCAAAGAGAGGGAATTTGGACTTTAAGAGTTAGGACGGCCTCCACTCCAAACACAAGAGAAAAGTGTGTAGCACCCATAGGGATTATAGTGTTAGTATGATATGCCCACTAGGCAAAAGGGATGTGAAAATGCTAATCTCAACTAGATGCATTGACCATTTTAGTTAGCATGTTGTTAAGAGTTTTATTAGAGGATTTTACCTATCCATTTATTTGAGGGTGATAGGGTGAGGAGAAACTTAAATAAATATTGAATGCATCATGTAAACCCTATACTTGCTTGTTCTTAAAGGATTTATCATTGTTAGTGATAATCTTATGAGGAACACTGAAGTGACATATAATAAAATGGTTGACAAAGTTGATAATCTTCTTTTCTAGAGGAATAGACTCTACTTTATTGTTAAAATACTTAGTCATGATGATAATAGAATGGTTTCACTATGAGGAATGAGTATTAATTTCACCAATAAGATCTAGACCACATTGTGAGAAGGGCCAATAATTGGTAGAAAGATAAAGGCTATGGCTAGGTGCATGGTGCAAATTAGTAGGTTTTTGACATTTGACACACTTTTTTACATAATTACAGTAGTCTTGGTTAAGGTTACACTAGTAATAGATAAAATAAATTATGTACTTAACTACAAAAAGGCCACTAAAGTGGCCCCCACAAATACCATCATGTGTTTCCTTGATATCATGAATGGCTTCATTATTGTGTAGGAAACATTAAAAGAGGCCATCAAAGCCATGATTATAGAGGATTCCCTTCATAATGGTATAGTGAAAGGTACTCTAGATAAATTCTCTTCAAACATTCCTAAAAAGACCAAAAATAACTATGCCAAGGTTAAGTTAGTTGAAGGTTTGCTGATACCAAAGGTCAGGTTGGGTTTCTTCCACATCAAAAATGCTGGGAGAATGTAGTTTTACATAGGAAGGTTGGGTAAGTTTGTGGATAATGATAGACAACTTATATTTTGAGGGTGTGGATGGTATCTAAGAGGCAAGGAAAGCCATAGTGTTGGTGAACCTATTGGTAAATTAAGGTTGACTAGATGTGATAGTGCTCAAATGATGTTAAGAGTTCATCAATTAGTTGATTTTATTATTATATAACATCATTATTACATTGGTAAGATCCATTGATCTAATTGACCATAATTTAGAAGTAACCAAATATATTGATTTTTTTGACTTCTAGTGTTAATGTATCTTAAAGGCCTATTACTAGGGCTTCATACTCAGCCATGTTATTGGTACATTCAAAATCAAGCTTGAAGGACAAAGGTAAAGGCTCACCATAAAAAATGATAAGGATGATACCTAATCCACCACCACATTGACACTTTGATCCATTAAATAACATGATGACTCGATAAGTGAAATCTACTTGAGAGAGAGTCATAATGGACTCATGGAAGAACTCAAAAAGAGGAGGTTGATTATAGGCTAAATGTGCTTTAACTAATTGGATAGTAATAAATTTCCCCTTAATTTAATTTTTATATAGGAATTCAAGGTCAAAATTAGCTAAGAGCATCAGCCACTTGACCATATGTTGGTTTTGGTATGTATTGGAGTGCATGTACTTGAGAGTGTTGGTATTGTTCATGACATAGGTTTTATGGTTAAAAAGTTAGTGGTGAATTTTGGTAACCATGGATACTGAAGATAGGAAAATATTCTTATCATGGGTGCACTAAATATAATACTCTACAATCTTGTTCCTAATATACTATATGTCTTTATCTTTGTGTTGTTCATCTTGGTGATCTCGCATTGCCCCTAGGGAATGGTCAGTGGTAGAGATATATAGGTAGAAAGGTTGGTCATCCTTGGAAAGGATGAAGATAGGTGGAGAAAAAAGATACATTTTGAATGAATCAAAGGCCTTTTGATAGTAATTATTCCACTTGAAAGACATATCCTTATTTATAATGTGGTGTAAGGGTTGACATCGATCCAAAATATAAGAAATAAAATGATGAATGGATTTCAGCTTCCCCTACAAGGTACAAAGTTGATTAAGGTTGGTTAGAGGAAGAATTTCAAGGATGGATTTGATCATGATAATATTGAATTTGATTCTATGGAGGGAAATAAATTAAGCTAATAATCTCTCCTAATAAAACCCAAAAATGCACTTTTTAGGGTTAAGGCAAACATGGTAATGGATAAGTCACTCAAAGATGATCTTAAGAATGACTAAGTGATCTTTTTAGAGTTTGGAATTTTTAATAAGGTCATCTACATAAAGCTCTACAATCTTATGGATAAGGTCATCAAAGATATAATTCATGTCACTTTGTTAGGTTACACCATCGTTCTTTAGTCCAAAAGGTATGACTATAGCATAAGGTTACCTAAGGAGTGGTAAAGGTAGTTTTGTGCTAATATTTAGGTGTAATTAGGATCTAATTAAAGCCCAAAAATCCATCCATAAGATATAAAATCTCATATCTGGTTGTAAGATCAATAAGATGGTCAATTCTAGGTAAGGTAAATTCATTTTTGGCATAGGTGAGGTTTAGGTTATGAATGTCCACATAAATGCATAGTCCCCCAATGGCTCTGGTGATAGACACAACATTCGAGACTCATTAGGAGTAGTTAATAGGTTGAATGAAATAGACAATTAAAATATGTTGAAGTTATTTTTTGATGATAAGGTCTATATGGGGATGCATGTGTCAAAGCTTTTCCTTAAAAATCTTGGCATCATGGTGAGTGACTATGTTATGGGTAGCAATGGTGAGATAAATTATAGCCATATCATTTTAAGACAAAGAAAAGGCTATGTTGTAGTCTTGGAGGAAGGATGGGAAGTCCCAAAGTTCCTCAATACTCAATGATTAGCTAATTTTGATGATGTAAGGGTTATTTTAAGTGCCCAAGTTGATATCCATGGTGGATTCATTCAACATGGTCAAAGACTCAGGAGGAAGGGATTTATGGATTGAAGAATCTAGAGTACCAAAGTAGATGAGAATATAATCATCATTCTAAGACTGAATAGTGTTATTGGTAGGAGAATCTTCTCCTATCATCTTAGGATGGGTCAAAGGGATGGTTATTATTTTCCCTTCCTTCTGATAAGTTACGGGTATAAGGCTAATCATGTTGAAAAAAATAAAAAGTTAGGTGGGATGATCTCATCATCCTCACATGCAAGAAGAGGTGAGGTCAGTGTGGAGGGATATCTTCCTCAATAATGGTAATAGTGGGTTATTTATCTTTCTTCTTATTAGGTAAGATGAAACCCTATTTATGCTTCTCATGTGGCTTCCTAGTTTTGATGGTGACCAATTCTTGTGGGCCATGTTCATATTAATCAAGATTAAAGCCTTTCCACACACATACATGGAGGTATGTCTTAGTGAATATTAGTTTATATATGGTTGAGGTAAAAGAGAGGTGGTATAAGCACCAAGGGATTTATTGAGTCCCCTATAGACAAAATGGGTCTAATGGTGGGGAGGTATAAAGGAAAAAACAATCCTAACATTGGGATCATATCCTAATTGGTTGGTAAGTTGTCTGTGCTCATGAGGAGTAGGGAAAGCATCAAGTACTAAAATGTGATATTCCCCCATTGAAAGCTGGTATAACCTAGATTACAAATGTCTATGGTAGGGATTTGGTATGAAGGTATAAATGAATTAGTTGACACCTTGTTAGTGGAAGGGGATATGATATCCATTTTGGTGGTTAGAGGTTGAGTTTTATCTAATAAGGGTTGTTGGATGGGGGTATGAGGACATCATTATGGCAATAGGTCATGTTTTGTTTTGAAAAAGGACATGGGTTAGCTTAGATGGTGATGACTTGGCCTTCATGATCAAAATTAATATAATGGTGAAGGGTAGATGGAATATAGCCCATGGATCAAATCCAAGGTCATCATAACAAGATGTTATATTGAAATTAACCTTATACAAAATATAATTTTTTTTAGAGTATGTGAGGTCCTAAATGGATATGAAAGACAATAGTCCCCAAGGTAGTGCCCATGGTATCATTAAGGGATTGAAGGATAATTGAATATTTAGACATGACATTATTTGGAAAGTTGATTTGGTTATAGGCATGAGAGGAGATGATGTTGATGCTAGCTCCCCCATCAATCATCACCCATTTGATGTGGGTTTAGTTGATGTAGGTAGTGATAAAAAAAGGAGGATCTATGTCCTCAAGATAGGTGGAGGGCATTTACACATCCTTGAAGGTAAAAAATTTGTAAATATGAAGGTAATTGAAAAAGGTGACAAGAGGTTGGGGGTCCTTAGGTTAAACATTAATGGATTACAAATCCTCCATCAGTGCCTAGATATGATGGGGAGAGGTAGAGATCAACTCATACAAGCTCATCTTTGTTGGGGTCTAATGGAGTTGTTAGATGATTACTCTCCTTCTAAGGGGTTAGATTGGGAGGCATTTAAGATAGACACCTTGGGTTTGGTCAAAGATGGATATGGTTGGGTGTAGGTTGGTTAGGAGTTAGAGGAATGATATGTCTAAAGAATGGATAGCTTATCATTCTAATTATCCTTTTGTTGTGCTCTTATGACCATGTTGATAGTATGGATAAGAAGGAGAAGCTAAGCTAGATGATTGGTCATATTCATCTTCACTCTGAGGTGAGAGTGGAGGAGTGGGTGAGTGTTGGGGTAGGTATGTTTAGTGGTTGGATTGGTATGTGACTCATAGGAGGTTCATCTATTAATAGATCATCCTCATCATAAAGCTAGTAGATGATGGTTTGCAAAGCTTTATAGTTCTCCATATCATGTTTGGGTGTCTTATGATAAGAACACATGTGGTGGTAATTGTAATAGATGATTTTATAATCTAGAGGGTCAAAGGGTCAGATGGGAGGTAGGGTTAAACAAGAGGTTTGTAATAACCTATATAAAATGGTCGAATAAGATTCAACCAAAGATGGTAAAGTTTTAGTGGTCTTTAATTTGGTGGTTGAGATAGAAGGTTTATGGGAAATAGGTTTAGTGGTAGGTGTTTTAGGTAGGGGTGGTATAGTTGGTTGATGGATTTTATTTATTCAAAGAGGTTTATGAGCTAGTGGTGAAATATCATAGGGTAGGTAGCTTAGGTATTGTTAGCGTGGTGAAGAAAGGTGCATCAGAGAGCAATGACAAAGGTGTAACTAAAAGAGGTGTTGTGGTTTTGGTAGAGGTAATTGATTTTATGATCAAGGTAGAGGGATGAGGGCCCCAAAATGGAGGGCAAGGTTGAGAGAGGAAAAATTTAGACCTTCTAGCCTTTGTGTGGTTTTTCCTCTTTTATTGCCTTGTTTTAATGCTTAGTTGTTGGGTTCAAATAGATTAGGTTTACTTTCATATATGGTTAAATAAGGCTTAGTATAGGGAGGATACCAAGGTTTTTGATTGGTTTGGTTAGAGAAGGTGACTTTGTTGATTAGGGTCTAGGTGTCTTGAATGGTTGAGGGATTATTAGATTTGTAAAAGTAGTTGATAGGGTAGAAGTTTTGATGGTGAAAGTGATGGATTATTCTACTAAAGGTATGGTTGGGGGTTATTTCTTGGTGATATAAGGTATCCTTAATTTGTATCAAAAGGTGGAATGATTCATGTCTTGGTTGGAGATAAATTCTAATTTTTACACTAGCCTAGAGAATGATTTGTAAGTTGGTTTGATTCCTTGAATAGTGGACCTGAAATATAAGCCCATAAGTGGAGACATAGGTATGGTAACCTCTTCCTTAATAAAAGGATGAAATTTTTAAGATAGGTGGTCCCTCTATGGTAGGAGTATGTATTGGTATTTACTCTTCATTAATTATTTTATTAGTAATTAAAGGTGAAGGTGAGGTGGTGATGGTTGGTTGTTCTAATATACTAGTTGAAAAGGGAGGCTAGTGGCTTCACTACCTAAATAAGTGAAGGGAGAGAGGATGGTGTTAATCATGGGATATACTAAGAGGGGTTAGGGTGAATTAGTATATCATATATCTTATAAATATTTTACTTAATCAAACTCCACTTAGCCATACATTCAAGATATGTCATAAAACTAAAATAATAACATGCACCACATGAGAGAGAGAGAGAGAGAGAGAGAGAGAGAGAGGGGGGGAGAGGGAGGGAGGGAGGGAGAGAGGGGAGAGTGAGAGGAGAGAGAGAGAGAGAGAGAGAGAGAGAGAGAGAGAGAGAGAGAGAGAGAGAGAGAGAGAGAGAGAGAGAGAGAGAGAGAAGAGAGAGAGAGAGAGGAGAGAGAGAGAGAGAGAGAGAGAGAGAGAGGAGAGAGAGGAGAGGAGAGAGAGTAAATTTTTATTTAGAAAACCAAAGTGGGAAAAAAACCATGGATAACAATCTCAAATATATGAATGAGCATTAACTCAAATTAAAAAGTTAGAAATCACCAAATTTCATGAGCACATAACCCCTTTGTCGAGCACCAACACAATAATTATTTGTGAGGACCAACCCATAGGAGAACCAACCCCTTACAAATATTTGTGAGTGCCAACCCCTTTTGTGTATAAAACATAACTATTTCTTAATGTTTATTTATCAACACATGATAGAGCTCTACAATATCTCTCTATATTCTCTCCTCTTTTCTTATATAAAATAATTACAAACCATGCACTATCTTTCATATTACAAATGGATTCTCAAGCCTTTATTTATATCTTTCCAAATGACCTTTGGCATTCACCCTTTGTGAATCTTCACTCCTCATGTAAAATGGTGCCAAACTTGCATGACCCTTCAAATATTTGTATTTTAAAAGTCACATGGTGACCCTTCATAATCAAATGCATCCTTTCCTTTTTGTCCTTATCTTGGTGACCTTTAAAATTCCTTAAGGTGACTCTTCATGGAAAAATGAACCATACCCTCTTTTGTCTTCACTTCATGACTCTTAGAATTCCTCAAGATGACTCTTCATGGTAAAATACATCCCATTCCTCTTTTATCTTTACACCATGACTCTTTGACTTCTCCATGGGCCCTCTTTTGAATTTTAATCAACTAATAATATATTCATTAATATTAAATAAATATCAACACATTTTAGCCAAAATATGAACATTAAAAACACCTTTAGATAATAAATGTTATGGGGCCTTTATGACCAATACTAGAACTTTGACATCAATGACAATATTTCCAATAAATGGTATTTCTTCAGTTTGAGTGTCCTAAGGAAGGGAAGGTGAGTCTAATAGCTCAATATACGATGGAATATCATAAGCTTGGGTAATATGTGTTTCAATAATGAGTGCATAATATACCATATTAACTATGTGGGTATCATGAGAAAACTTGAAATTATTGATCTTGTTCTTGGAAGGAACATCGTTTAGGAAGGGTTGCCTAAATATATCAAGGGCTTGGTTTGATGGTGCATTAGGTTTTTAAGATGTAAGCTCCCCCTGGTCAATAAGGGATTGGATAAGGCTCTAGAAAGTGTTACACCTACTAACATCATGCCCTATCACTCTATGGAAGCCACAAAGATCATTATCATTGTACCAAATAGGTGTGGGATGAGAGGATTCAAACTATTGGGGTGGATTGATAGGAGGAAGTTGAATGATGTTGGATTTCAATAACTTCTCCAAAATGGAAGCATAAGATTCTATGAGTGGAGTGAATTACTTTTTGTTATTCTAGGTTGGGTTCCTCAGTTTTTGATTTGAGGAACTAGAAGAATTAGATTGGTTGACATAAGGTGGAGGGGTTGCTTTTAGGACAATCACATTCATGGTTCCCTTAGTATTGGTGTTGGTATTGGACTAGTTGCTTAACTTGGAAGAAGAAGGATTATTAGTTTTATAGGTTGAGTTCTTATTTTTTAGCTTTAGTTTTCCTTCAATAATGGTTTGGTTCTCTAACTTACGTGCCATGATAAAAGCTTCATAAAATGTTTGGAAATTTTGAAAACATAGTGTGGAAGAGATATGGTTAGCACATGCCTAAGAAAAGAGCTCTATGAGTTTGGGTTGAGGCAAAGGAAAGGAAATTTGGTTAATAAGGCTCCTCTAATGAGCCAAAAAATTGGTAGTAGATTCATCCTCAAACTTCTAGATAGAATAAAGGTCTGTGATAAAAACATTCTTAGATATATTGATCAAAAAGTGGTCCAAGAAGGTTTGAGCTAGTTAGGTGAAAGAAAAAAAGGAGTGCTTAGGTATGGTACTATACTAATCCAATATTAGACTAGCTAGAAACATGAGAAGGTGTAGAGAAGAAGGGAATCATCATAGTTGATGAGATAGCAAGCATGCCTAAATTCCCTAAGGTGTTGTTGGGGATCCTCCTTACTTTGAAATCTAGAGAACTTGAGAAGTTTCTATTAGGGAGGATATGACTTGATAGGTACTGATGGATGGATGGGCTCATTACATATTTAGTCATATGACAATATATTGTGAGCACCTAAAATGAATGAATCTAAGGTGGCCATCTTATCCATAATCATCTTCATTATGTTAGCTTGGGTTTGTATACCTGAAGGTTTATAAGATGCATACTACTACGATGGTTGAGATACATGATGATAATGGGAATAAAGTCAGGAGGCTACCACATATGGGTAAGTGGATGTCAATGTTTGGGTGGAGGATACATGAGGGTAAGTAGAGATAGGCATCTAGGTAGTGGGCACATGCCCTTATAGATTAGGGATGTATCCAAAGGTTAGTCTAAGGGGTGCTTATTAGATAGGAGTGGTAGTTTAGTTGGTGACTGGTAGAAGGTGGTGACCCTTATGTTAATTAGTGGCAAGGTAGAGGGTATGGACACCACAAGGCCTTGAAGTGGAGTAGTGGTTGATGGGTTGGAGGTATATAAAGGAAGGTTGGTAGTGTTAGAGGTAGGTATTCCTATTGTAGAGGAGTGGATGGTAGGAGAGAAGGTATAAGGGTAGTGGTAGTTTGAATTTGTTAGTTCTCAAGGGTAGTCTTAAATGGGGTTTTGGTTGATGAGGAAGCTTGGGCAGTCAATGGCTAGGTAGAAAATGTTGCAATAGAGGCACTCCCCATTAGATGGGGAGACATGCCATAAGGTTGATATATAGATGGATTCAAAGTTAGGATATGGTAAGATGTGGTCATAGGATAAAATTGCAAGGCCATGGGATTACTATCTAGGAAAGTGGACAAACATTCATCTCCTTGAGGAACCTCCTGAGGGAAGGTAGGAATTCCTAAAGGGTGAAGGGAATCTTTCGGTTTCAAAACATAGTCCATGTATGTAGAGGTATAAGATTTAGGTTAGCTTGGTGATGGGTGTTTCTTCACAAAGTCTCTTCACTGCTAGCAAGTGAGAACTATGTGAGATAGGGGAGATAGAAAGCATAAAAAACCTCACTACTCAAACAAAGAAAAGATAAGAAATGATCAAAGAAATAAAATCACACTCTAAAATATACATTAATCCCTAGAGTTTTAATTAATCTCACTTTTAGTTTATTCCTTAAGAAGACATGTGATTGAAATTGGTTTGTAGATTGAGTACTAAAAAAGGAAGTCCGTGGTTGGTTTTAGATTGTTTTTAGGTGCTAAAAAATAGTCTGTATTGGAATTAATATGTGGCTTTATATTGGGGCCTACCCCATCAATTCACACATCATAGTGATAAAGGTGTTAGGTGTTTAGTCAATATATATTGATATTAAGAGATTATACTCAACCAGAGAGTTGAGTTGGTCCTCCCCTTAGTTATGACCTCTAAGTAGGATAATCAAGAAAGGGATAAGGTTACTACTAGGTGATGAAATCCTAATCAAACCTTGTCTCAATTTTACTTCATGTTTAATTGGTGAAAGTGGTTTAGTTGAGTGTGTGCAATAAAGAGTGAAGCTACAATAGATTACTTTGACTTTTAAGTTAAGCTATGTGAACTAAAATTTCAAGCAGTTGATGTATACACTTGATTTTAAACCCAAATGAAACTTTTGATTTCATTAATGAGCATAGAGTACAGAGAGAATATAAGGAAATAAGATACCAAGTAGAGACACAAGGGTCCCACAGGGCATACCAAAATGTTTTAATGAATTTATTACTTATTATTGGAAAGAGGGAAAAGAAAAAACTAAATATGTGTATGGTTGAAAAACCTAATTGACAGTGCATACATTGAAATTAGAAGATTGTGGAGATCTTGTGTTTGGTTAGGGTGGATGACCTGTATATAAGAAATAACTAAAGAAAACTTGTTTGTTAGATGGATATTTTAGTGGATTGTATATTTTTAGTTATATCCCATAAGTGAGATCTTCCTTAGGGGCTATCAATCTACACATTTTAAATAATTAAGATTATAAATAGAAAATAAGGTATTTGCATCAATGAATCAAAAGGTATTTAAATTGAATACAAGGGTTATTGCTAATAAATATGTTGGGAATGATTAAATTAGTGAAAAACAATTTAATACTAGTGTTAGAGGGTTGGCATATGCTTCATAAAATCAAAATGGGGTATGTGAATAGGAAGGATCACAATAAATTAGGTTTGGTTAGGTGCAGTTAGGTAAAATTAGCTTACTAGTTTTTACTACCATAGTGACTATCAGTGATCAAGGTGACCATAAGTAGTTGAATAGACCATTGGAAATTGATTCAACCATCGATAGTTACTATATGAGGATATAGGTTGGTAATTTGGCTGATTGACAAGATCCAAAACATGGATTTGAGAGATGGGTAAGGCTCAGGATGATTGTGAAATGAGAATAAAGTAGATGAATACTAATAAATAATTACTTATCTTACTAGAAGTCACTTAAATAGATGGTTGAGGTAGTTGATCTATTTTTGGAATCTAGTTTGATTTTGATGGATTCATGATACCTAAAATCTTGATAAAGAGGTGGAAGTAAGTTGACTCTCTGATATGATTGCTAGATTGATGATAGTGATTGACCTATAAGAAAGAAACTCCTAGATGCAAAAAATATCTTGATCATAATTACAGATGGATTTCACTTCCCAACTCCTCTCTTCTCATAGGCACAAGAAAGAGAGTTGCAACAACACATGAATTGAGATTTCCAAAATTAACTTATTCATGTATTTTCTAATAAATAGAATTAGATAGGTTATTTTTAGAAAATCAAGGTGGGTAACTTACATGTTAGCTATTAAGGAGGTTCACCTTGATCATTGATGGTTAGGGTAACCATTGGTAATCATCTTGACCATCAATGGTTGAGTGCCAAAGGGTGAAAAGGGCTAAAATGTTAGGTTGAGATAGTTGATCCAAACTGACTTTGGGTTAGCTCTGTCAAGGGTCAAATGGTTAAATGGTCCCAAGGGAGTGCTAAGGTAATTTAGGAGGTATTTTGACATTTAAAATCATAGTGTGCATATTTTTGGTGTTTACAGGCTTCCTTAAATAATACCAAGCTTATCATAACTAATTAAAAGGCTAATACTAGTGTATTAAGCATCATGAATTCAATCTTGGTGACCTAATACTAAAATAGAATTAGAGGAATGCAAATGTTAAATCCATTACAAAGGGAAAGTTCTAGCCAAACTAGTTAGGACCTTATGTAGTTTTTTCCAACTATAGTTATGGATCATACAAGATCACTACACTAGAGGGAGATGAACTTGATGAACCAATGAACATAATCCACCTTAAACATAACCACACTTGAGGGATTTATATTATTTTCTAAAAGTATCATCTAAGTTAGGACACATTATACCTATTCTTTTTATTATACCCTTTACCATTCTACCATATCCTTAACCCTTCACCAACCATTTATATTTACCTAAGCCAACCTATCATGTCTGGATATAGTTTCAACTCATTTATACTTCAAACACATTCAATGGTTGATGATAGATTTATTTTTGGTAGTTGTTTCAAAATTACATGTTCGAATGGAAATATATAAATGCAATATTATAGTATTCATAGAAATTACATCTTTCATTTGTTATGTTTTATTGGTACCACTGATTATAACTACATTTGGGTAAATCAATGTCCCACCTCGTGATACTAAATATAATTGCCTATGGGAAAATTAGTACCACTGACCCTTTATTGTTGTTTCATAATTATAACCACCTATGGGAAAATTATGATTAACACCCTTTACCATGCATTACCACATCATTGTGCCATTATTATTATGTTTTTTATTTGCATTTACCTTTTACCTAAAATTTTTACTACTTAATTGGATGCATTTTATATAGGCATAACTATTGTGACTTGAGGTTCATCAAGATTATGCAGGCAATGCTTGATTTTGATTGAGGTCAGCTCAATCAAAAATATTCCATGCTCTCAATATTTTATTAGTTTGGACTATGTCATATATCATAATTCTCTATTGAGTGGATATACAAAAACACCTAAAAACATTTGATGTAATTTATCACCTTCACTACTGAAGGTGAAAAAATAGTCACTTGATGTCCTATGGGACTATGTAGGAATTACTTAATTCATGTTGAGGTTAACTTAATAACCCTACAAGTATTTTTATTTCAAACATTATTTCCATTTTATGAGATTAATATAATCCATTCTCTCACCATTTTGTGAGTTGGACTATTCTATATCTCATAATTCTTGATCAAGTTGTGAAGCCTAGAAAATTCCAAAAAAAATCATATAGATCTTAAAAATCCTAAAATCCAAAAATCATGAAAATTGGCTTTAATTTTCCATGTGAGATATAAATCCACAAAAAAAAATTGAGATGGTCCATCTTATCTATTTATTTTATTTCTAAACAACCTTAGTCTTTTTCCTCCCATTTTTTAGAGAACCACATCAACCTGAGGTCTACACAGACTATGTAAGAAACACTTGGATATATGGGGTATATTTGGTTAGTTTGAATGTATATTACATTTTTTATAATTAGTTATTTTCCTTAAAGATCTTAGGATTCCTAACTATTTCATGAGTAACCACTTATCATTTATTTTCCCCATTCTTATTTGCCTCAATCGATACGTTCTCACCATTTGAGAGTCAATATCATGAGTATTGTGTTTTTGAATTTGATACACTAATTATAAATTGGATTCATCTTACGTTCTCACCATTTTATGAGTAATATCTATCTCTACATTCTTTCCATGTTATGATCTCATTCTCATTCTAGGCCTTAAATGCAGTAGACACTAAATTACTAATTTAGTTCATTAGTGGCTACTCCTCTCTTAAATTCTAGTGTGGTTTTAACCTAGACCACAATTCTGTGATTGTCCAATTTATTTGTGTTTATATTTTCAAGATTGTGAAATGTCATCCCCTCCTTTCTCATGCACTCACCATTCTGTGAGACGAATCCTATTTTTATTTTACATGTTAATCATGTTTTCTTATCATCCATTTTATTTTATCACATATCCTTGGAGAATTACATTCATCATAAAGTTCACTTTGGATCATATTTCCATCGAACTATGTAAGAAATACCAAATTTCCTATTACATCTGGAGTCATCTTGGCTAAGCCTTCCTTTTCTTCTATTCCCCCCATTTTGTTTTTCTTGTTTGTGTCATTGTTTCCCTATAGCTTAGGGGCAACCTTATGCTAATTATTCTTGTGTTTTACCTATGTCATTTCTACCTAGATTAGGAGTCACACTATTTACAAGAGTAACACATCTATTGCACACACATGAATAATTTGTTTTTTTTTTTTCACTAACATTGAGATTAGCCACTATTTGTGTATTTTTTTGTTTAGCTTTGTTTGTTTATTTTTGTGTTTAGAGTTTTTTGTTTACTGCTCCCTTCTTTGCTTTAGTTTGTTTAGTTATTTTAATTATTTTGTTCACTTTGTTTGTTTGTGTGTTTTGTTTATTTACTAATGTTTTGCTATTTTTTTTGTTGTTTTGTTGTATTTTTATTTGTTTGTTTTATTTATTTTTTTCTTTTTGTTTACTTGTTTTGTTTTTTGCCTTTCTGTTCTGCAGTTGTCATAAGATTGTTACATTTTGTTTACACTTAAGTCTTGATTATCCATATCATGGACTTAGGTTGTGAATTTTTGCATTTATTCTCTCACTTGATTTATTTGGTATATTTACACCTAGGATTTGATTATCCATATATTATTCCTAATTTTTTAATATTTACATTTAAATTAAATTTTCCATGCTTAGGTTATACATTTTCATGTTAGTTATACATAAATATCATGTATAATATCAAAATTTATAGAAAAATCATGTTGATAAAGACTTTTATCAATGGTAGGATATCTTTGATATATCAAAAAACTAGCCCAATACCCTAATTCATGCCTCAATCAATGAGTAATAAACAAGAGCAACAATGATTTAATATGTGTTTATATATAAGAGCACCTTTGAATAAGTATACATATGAGTTGTATGACAATCTCAAAATAAAATCACCTAACATAACCACCTTTTCAGGCCTCCCCCTAAGACCCATTTAACAACATGATTTCTTAGCCTATATCTCATGTTTGTTCGAACATACATCTTCAAACTCACATTTTGGCTAGAAATGTGTTTTTATACTTTACCATCTCATTGTAAATCTTTTTTTTTTATTTTTTTTGCATACGCTACCCTTGCCAATTTTCCTAGTTAGTGTAGATTTTATTTATCTTTTTTGCCTCCCCCTGAGACTTGTTTAAAAACACAAATTTTCATCCTCTATCCCATGTTTTTTTGAAAATGAATATTCAAACTTATATTTAGGATATAAATGTGTTTTTATCATTTTCTATCTCATCGTAAATTTGTTTTACAGTTTTTTTTCATAGGCTACCCTTTCCAATTTATCCCATTATGGAAAATTTTCTTTTTGACCAATTTAGTGATTAAACCCACCTTTGGGAAAATTTTTATTGTGTACCATGCTAATTATTATAAACACCTATGGGAAAATCATTTTTTGACCATTCCACAACCCTTTTGTGGAAAATGTATGTATTCTTGATTATAATTACCTTTGGTTAAATCAATGTGTTTCCACTTTTGTTCTTAATTATAACTACCTTTAGTCAAATCAATGTTTCCCTTTCTATTCTTAATTATAACAGCCTTTGGGTAAATCAATGTTTCTTAATTTCTATTACTAATTATAACTACCCTTGGGAAAAATAGTGTTTCCATTTATATTATTGATTATAAATACCTTTGGTCAAATTAGTATTTGTCCTATCACCCTACTAGGGCATTTATACATGCCACTGGTTATAAATGTCTTTGGAAAAACTAGTGTCACACCCTTTTTTATTGATTATAATTGAATTTGGGAAAAGTAGTGATTCTACTAATATTATTTTTTATAACCACCTTTGGGAAATTTAGTAAACCCACCTTATTACCATTAAGATCATTTTATTTTCTTCATTTCAATGGAATGTTTGATGATTCTATTTGTTTTGCCAGCTCCCTTGAGGGGTCATCAAGGGATTATCGACTACCCTTTGGGGTATGAACCATTAATATTAATGAATTTTTCATTCTTTGAAAATATTTTATTATTACTATGTCTTTCAATGCCTTATCAAAAGGGGCAAACTATAGACACTTAGTTTTTTCTACCTTAATGCCTAAACTAGCACTCATTTCAATTTATAGAAAATGACACATTTTAATCTTAAAATTTACCTAAATCACCTAATTTCATTTGTGTAAGGGATTTAATTACCTATAAATATGACAAGGCTGGATTATTTGGTGTATTATCCTATATGCATCACTAAATTGGTTTAGTTCTAACCCTAGTCAAATTATAACCTAGTAATTTGGCACTTTTGGCATGTTAAGCTAATCATTCATGACATTTAAAACAATTTACAAATTCTAAAAATCACTAACCAAGACTAATTATATTTTAAATACTAATTAACTTGCCTCAACAAAAACTCCTATCAAATTATTGAATTTCATTTACTAAAAAGGGAATTTTCAACCAAAAATGATGTCAAGAGTCAAATGGGCTACTAAAGTGATTTATTATGTCATAAATACTAAAAAATATGACTCACACATCATAAATATATAATATGAGTTATCATGTCAAAAATATCTAAAACTAATGTGTCAAGATTTCATGAGTGCCTTAACCCCACCCAGAGTTAAACTAACTCAAACTAGGCTAATTTAGACTCAACCCAAGTTAGAACTTAACCTATCCTAATGAGGGTTAAATTTATTTATTTAAGATATAAATGCTGCCCACACCATTATTTAACAAGTTTTTGTGTGTAAGGTTGTTCTATTGGAATACATTCTTGAAGCCTTTGAGATTAATGTTATAATGCCCAATTTATGCTAAGATCCACACCAAGACACATGTGACTATTGGAGAGATGTTACCACCATGGAAGAGCAGTGGTAAAAGACTAAAATAACTATATGTCAAGCACAAGCATTCTTATGCTAATAAATAAGCATCAAATTCAACAAAGAAGGTAAGAAAATTACATTATCTTCATCTCTATTTTGTGATCTTTCTTATTGTGTTATGCTCCCCCTAGTTCTTAGGAAAGAGGGTTTAGTCTTAGTGAATTGTTATGTTTGATGTTTTCTCATTTGGCCTAACAACATACTAACTAAATATTATTTACTCTTTAAACTCCTAAGGTACACATGTAAATGCTAAAACTATTTTTTGATTTTTGAATCTTTTTCATTTTTTTATTATTTTTAGAATATTCCAAAGAAATAATTATCCTATGATCTCAACTAATTTATGTTCATAGGTATTTTCCCATTAGGAACTTGGTATAATAAACTAGTGGTACTAGCAAGGAGAACGTATAGGTGAAATATCTATCACTATATAATATGTACTACTTTGTGTATGTAATATGACTTTTTGGTAGTGAATAAATAATAGGAGTAAGGCTTTATGGAGCTTATTATTGATTACTCTATGTTTTTTTTTTGTAATAATAGTAATAATAACATGTGTAGGTGTTTTGGATATGCAAATAAAGTGTGTAGTAGATTAGGATATGTGGAATCCATTATGGATATCTGATGCAATGATCTCTCAAGTATTTGTGACCTAGGAAAGGGGATTACCTATTTCTTACCCTATTATGGAGGATTAACTGTACTAATTTCAATTATTAATTATCTCAGTATAATTTTTTGTTGTTGAAGAGGATGTTCATATGAAATAATAGAAACTATAATTACTTGATTGGCATGAATGTATTAAACACACCCATGCACTATGAAAGGTACTTATCTAAGTGTATGTATCCATGGTTATCCAAATAACATATAAAATATACCCATGAAAGGTATAATTGAGAAGGTATTAACCACATGTTCAAGACCAAACTCTAAAGGTAAGTCAATCTCACCAAGAACCTTCTATGAGGTCCCATCAAATCTCTAATTGATCTGGTGAAAGGATATAATCATGATTTATATAACTCAAATGTGTAAATGATGTTATTATATAATTATTATCAATTGCACCATTACAAATCATAACATTTTGTGTAGGTTGGTGATTAGGGTATGCTTGAATGAATAAAAAATTAAGATAAAAATAATTATTGATAATCTTACTATCATCAAAATTAATATAGGGTCTTTGAACCATAAGAGGTGTATATTATGTATAAGTAAATAATACCATATAATGTGTGCCCATAATGTGATGGAGGAAGATGTGCATTATATGTCATTTTCACTTTTGAATCTTTCTTATAATGGTCTTGTAAAGGATTGTTAAATATTTTATATTTGTGGTGATCACTAGGTTATGAACCTAAGTTATTTAGAGGATCATCAAATTTAATCCTTTGATCATTGATGAGGTATTGTACCTTATTATTCAAGGTAAAAAAATTGTCTGTAGAATTTCATGAGCCTTGGTGATAGTCATAATAAGCATTCACATCAAACCCTTTGAGTATAGGTATACTCACATCCATCTATATAAGGTACAAGAGAGGTATGAGGTGACACTTGACAAGCCATGGGAGTAAAAAAGTGATAGGCTTAGGTAAGCATGTAAACTACCTTCATGGTGTATTATATAACATAATCCTATTAGGTTGTGATACTATATTAACCCTGGTGGTTGTTTCCTTGTTAGTCTCAAGAGGTTTGAATTTATAACTTGGTTTGATAGTAAACATGGTATTGGATGTAGATTTAGTTTTTGTGTTTGTTTCATACATATGTTTATTTAATGAGATAAGTTTCATTTCATGATCATGAATAATGTTTCATAAGTCATCAAAATATTAGAATTCATTAAAAATAATGGACTTGTCTAATGGGTAAGAAAACTTTTCTTGAATATGTCTTGATTTTATTTATCTACCATAGGATTTGTCATTTTAACTAACATTATCTTATACATCAAGACATATTATTTTAATATGGGAATAGGAAACCTTTATAGTCATATTGATATATAAGTGTGCTAAAAATTGACTTGTAATAGTTTTGAATGCATTTACTGATTGGATTGGTAAATCATAGAACCACCTTAAGACATAGTCTTTGAAGCTCCATAGGAATAAATTAGTCAAAATATTATTATTAGAGGAATAATAAAGGCATGCCTCATAAAAATATCAAATATGTTATTTTGAATCACCCTTTCCATCATAAAATATGAACTTAGGTACACCAAAACTAGTTGGTAAGTGGTTTAAAGATATCTTTGACACAAGATGATTATATAATACCTCTTGCGAATCAATAGCATACAATTATTTCATAGAGTTTTTTTTCCCATATTTTTAACCTTAGTTTTCAAAAGTTTTATTATCTTGAAAATATCTTTCACCTTTTGGTCTTATAGGTTCAGTATTTAAGAAGACACCATAGGAGGTGTAGCCATAACTTGGTTAGATATAGGCATTGAAAATTATAATTGAATTGAAGTATTAATATTTTACATGTAAGATGTGGAAATAATATATTTATGAAACAAGGGTTCGAATACATACCCCATTCCCCCATTAGAAGTATGAAGCGGTAATGTGCTCAAGGGGAGGGTTGTTGGTATATAGGGATAATCCATAGCTATAATAAGATGATCAATATATAGACCTATTTTTTGATCTATGCATTTTGATTTTTTATATTATAATATATTTCTTATGATTTCATCAATATCTTTGAGGGATTGATGAATACGCTCACAAAATAAATCAATTACTTGCACTTGCTCATGATCTACTTTCTCATGTTTAGAAATTTCATTAGATTCACATTTTTATTATTAGAATCTTATTATATGATAATATCATCAGTATGTTTTTCATTCTAAAAATAATTATATTCATGGGTCATAATATTATTCCCTTCATTAGTTTTATACATCTTAGGTGGTAGGAGGGGAATCTCAATATGCTCAATTTTCACACCTCCTAATCTAGGTCTCTACCTAGGTTTCATGCAAAATAATATAATTAAAAAATGAAAAATTACATTTGATCTAAAACCATATATAAATAAAAACCCTAGGAATTATAAAAAATTTCATTCATATAGATTAGGTTCACTAAAATTTAAACCATAAAATATGGATTTAGGGAATCTAGGGTTAAATGGGTAGAGATAGCCTAGGGAATAAAGATGGTATACTATCTCTAAATCAAGATAATTAATTCTAAAACTTATCTACACAAATAATACATTTATTATGTTGAGATATGCTAAAAATATAAATTATTTTTATGTTAGATATTGCAATGATAATGAAACTAAGGTACTTAGCTAGTGTTGATACTAATATAAATCTAGATTTGAAGTAGGAAGAAAAATATACTAGGTATAAAATATGGATTAGTCACTTGATTCTATAAAATTATACCTCGATAAACATGTATGCTTTCACCAACCTAGGATAGTTGCATTAATGCTTTTATCTAACATGGATATAGGTTTCTAGTATAAAATAGTTGCTAAAATTGGATGAGACCACCTAGATACAATTAGGTTCTATGTCACCTTCACTCTGGTACATTCATATTTGTATATGTGTTATACCTATGACTAATATGGAAATAAAATAAAATTTGGAAGATTTTCTCTCTTGATTTCTTGATTGAATGCCTTTCTTAAGTTGCCTTGTGAATAGGTAAGAAGTTGCTATGTCTTTTATAGGTGAGATATGAATGAATGTTAATCTTGTGTGTGTGTGTGTGTGTGTGTGTGTGTGTGTGTGTGTGTGTTTGTGTGTGTGTGTGTGTGTGTGTGTGTGTGTGTGTGTGTGTGTGTGTGTGTGTGTGTGTGTGTGTGTGTGTGTGTGTGTGTGTGTGTGTGTGTGTGTGTGTGTGTGTGTGTGTGTGTGTGTGTGTGTGTGTGTGTGTGTGTGTGTAGAATATATCACATTAAATAACTTAGAATAACCATAATAATATGTTTCATTTTAAAATTAAATGGTTTTAGGGAACTAGACACTTATATTGGAATAGGACACTTGAATCAACATAGGCATCTAATTGGGATGTAAGTGTTTGAGAAACTAAAAATAGGCATAGGTCCAGTACTTTAAAACATAGATGATAAATAGGTTTATAACATTATAATAAATATAGAAGGTCAAATTTTTCAAAATAACATTGGTTGAATTAAGAGACAATCAATAATCATAGAGAGATAATGCATATAAGCCTTTTAGCAATGTGAAGGGTCTACAAGTTAAAGGAACATCCATGATATGTATTTTATATGTGTACAATACTAAGGTGATATATAATTAAAAACTATTTTCCACATAGATATAACCAATTTGAAGTTACTATAGAAGATCAATGGAAGGTGATGTTCACCACCCCATTAGGAGGATTCACTTCCAAAAGGATTCCCTTTAGTCTCATTAATGCATGCGATACACTCCAAAGAGAAATGGATTACTTATTCAATGAAATAAAGAACAATATAATAGTTATCTACCTCAATGACCTAATAGTTTTCTAAAATAATAGGAAAGTTCACTATGAGTATCTTAAAATGGCTTCTAAAAGATGCCAAGCTCATGGCATTTCTCTAAATACCAAAAAATCTAACTTTGTGTGACTGAAGGGAAAATAATGGCACATGTGGTTTATAAATAAGGTATTACTATTGATACATAAAGAGTAAATGAAAATTACTATCTATCTTTAACCACTAGTAAGCCTGGCGCACATTCATTTTTTGGTAAGATCAACTTTCTTAGAAAATTGGTCCTTGATTTCACTGAACTCACTAGACACAATGTATAGGTGATGTGAGAATATATATATTTAAAATGGAATTATGATGGGAAGAAGTATATCAACTAAATTATGGAATATATTTCCAAGTTAGTTTTTTGTACATTTCTAAATTTTCAAAAATGTTTTATTGCATACTATCATTATTCTGAATATACATTATCTGTCATCTTAGTGAAAAAATGAAGGAACTGAATATCTAATTACTTTTATGAGTTTTCATATTAAATACCATTAAATTAAGAAATATTTATTTGAAACAAATGTGTATTACATAGTTAAGGTGATGAAACACTTCAAGTTATACATTTTGAACTCTCACACAATTGTGATGGTCCTTGATTCAATGATCAAACCAATTTTAACTAAACAAGAAATTGGGCCAAAAAGAGGTAAATGGATCACCAAGGTATATGAATGTTATTTATATATCAAATCTACTAAGTTGGTAAGGTTATAATGACTTTATTAGTTAATCTATAAAGTCCTTTATTCATAAATAGACGACAAGGAATGATTATCATTGGTGGCTTTTGTTGATTCCCTTGAAGAGTGGTATTCTGACATAGCATATTTTCTCTTGTATGGAGAATTTTCGGATCATATAAATCCCAAAAATAAGAATAATATCAAAATTAAAGTAACCAAGTACATAATTTATGACAACACATTGTTCAAAAACTCTTTAGATGTTACTTTCTTAAGATGTGTAAATAAGGAATAATAAAAGAAACTTTTAAAGGCTTTTAATGATAAGGTGTGTAGTGTTTTTTTTTTCTATCACGAAATTAAAAATTTCTTAGTCTCATTACTATTGGCCAAAAATTTTCAAGGACATGTAATAATTGGTGACAAAATGCAAGGTTTTACAATACTTTGTTGGATAGACTTAACTTGTAGCATTGGCCCTCTACCTTATAGTCATTGAAGAACCATTTTGAAAATATAGATTATAATTGATTAAGAATTTTAACCTAAATTATTTCATAGGTAATACCCATGGTAATGAAATAATTGATTAATTAAATAATTAGGTAAATGATATTCTAGTTAAATCTACAACTTCTAATGTATCTTTAACTTCATAAAAGAAAAAATATTGATCAGATTTAGAGTTCCTCAAAAAAATATCATGGATAATGCCTCTAACTTATCTTTTATAAAAATTAATAGTTTTTATTTGTATATATAATCTCAATTACAAACTCATCTAATTATTACCCTCAATGTAATGGTTAATCATAATCCAAATATAAGAACATCAATATCATTGTTCATAAACTAGTCAATGAAAATAAAAAATTTGGCATAATAAGTTATATGGTTCTTTATGAGACAATAAAATAACACCCAAAATATCAATTGTAATGTGACCTTTATAATTAATATATGTAAATGATGCAATGATTCCCCTCTCTTTTGAATTACTATCTTTATGGCTAGTTGATGCTATAGAGGATGACCAATTCAAATACACCTTAGAAAAGAGCATCATGTACCTAGTTAGATTGGTATATAACAAGTGATAGTGATTGAGAGAATTATTATGTCAAAATAAAAATTTAAATAATTTTTTGGCCATAAATCAATGCAAAAATATTTTAAAGTAGGAAATTTTGTCTTGCTTTAGGATAAATAAAGAGAACCATGAGTAAGTCATGTAATTTTGACTCCATATGGATGATGCATTTAAAAATTCATAACTTCTATGGTGATAAAAAATATTACATGGCATACAAATATGCAAGTCATCTTCAATTTCCATACAATGTACAATATTTGAATCACTATCGATAGTGAAGGTAGGTTGTCACATACTAGTCACCATAGGTGATTTATATTTGTTATGTGTTTCCCTTCATTTTGTGTGTTTACTTTATACATTTTTGGTCTTTGATATTTCCTTTATCACTTATATCATTTTCATAATAATCCATAGCCTAATATATAAGACACTTGGCCTTCAAAACTAGAGATTTTGAGAGTTCATATCGTGTCCTTTCATAAGTCCATATCCTTAGGGGTCTTGAGCCTATTAATATTCCCTATTTTCATAAAATTCAAAATTTATTTGAGAAATAAAATCAAATTTTTAAAATTTGTTCAAATTCAATTTTTAAGGGAATAAGTGAAAAAAACATAACTATAAAAGCATGTTTTTCTACCCTACACATATAGGAAGCCATGTTTACCATGACCTCTTAGATATTCAGATGTGAAAATTCACTTGCTATGACCCCCAAATTCATGACTCCAAAAATATCCCAAACATATAATTAGACATGTAATCACCCACATTCACACATAGTTATGAACTCATGCCCATCATGCTTGTGAGATCATGTAGATAGGTATCATGGATATATAACATTTGCTTATATGTAGCTCAACATGTCTATTATTATGTACTAATTCCCATGTAAATTTATTTAAAAATCCCACAATATCTCATTTGATTCAAAATTTTCATCTAGACGTAGCAAACAAATCCATCCCTCTATTAGTTTCTCCCATAAAGGCCTTTTTTTGTAAAAATATTATAAGAATATCCATTTTTTGAATACTTTCCATTGGTGTAGTTTTTTAGTGGCATTGGTTCAATTTTTTAGAAAGTTTTATCAAGATGGAAATATATTCTACCAAGGTACCTACATAATTATGAGTTTTCATCATCATTTACTCTAGGATATTATGAAAATATAGGAAATATTTAATGACCACCATTTTTTGCCCCTAATGACCACACTAGAACTTTAGACCTAATTTTCTCAATCTATAGGTTCTTGTTAAAGTGACCTTTCAAATCATAAAATCACTAAAAATTAAATATAAGTATATGGGGTTTTAGCCTTTGTTATTCATTGACAAAAACATTCCAAAAATAGGCAATTCATATATTGCAAATGTAAACCTTGAATATTTTCATAAGTTTTTAAATGCATAAAATTTAAATTATTTGATATTTCACCTCTTAGAGAGTGGAGTTCCATAAGCAACAAGTTTCCTTATCTCTATGTAATGCTAATATAATATAATATCCTATACTTAACATTATGACTTGAAGACCTAGGAAATCAAATTGAGTGGTGGGTCTCTGATGGATAAGTTGGATAGAAAATAAATGGACATGAAATTAAGAATCCCAATACATGAATCTTAAATAACAATGTGTGTAAGAGTAGGATAATTCCACTAGGAAAAAAATACCAATAAACACCTAAGCACCATCAAAGATTCATTTATGAAACATAAGATAGTTTTATTTTGAAATATTCTAAATAACTTCTTTATGTGTAACTTTAAATAAGAGATATTGTACATGATATCTCTTCTTAATCATGTGGTTGGAAATGAAAACACTATGAAATTTTACCCATGGATGTTTATGGATATGAAAATAATTTTTAGTGTAAAGTAATTAATTAAATTAGTATATATGATCAAGGAAGTTCTAAATCAAAAAATTATCAACTTTAAGTCAAAATAGTAGTTTTCATTCTTCATACTTGATATACTATCTGGCCTCCCCAAGAGTGTACCCCAATCTCACTCAGCTAGCTAATGTAGATGCATCCACCCAATTTTAATAATTTTATTCTTAGTTGAATCTAAATTATAAGAACAAACATTTTATAAGGGTAAATGATGCCTTCATAATGACAATAATACAAACATTGGATGAATATTGGGGAAGATAATTTTTTTATGAAGAAACCAACTTGATTTCAAAATATGGGAGTTAATTAAACTTGATAAATCCACATGTATCAAAGGTAGAGGATTTGAAAGATACCATTTATGTATACTTAGGTTATCTAATAATAATATAATATTTATTTAATCATGCAAATAATTGGGTGTAGTACAAAAATGGTGTAGAGATAAACATGTTCTAGGTATTGTATTCCCAACCTCTTTGGGACATTTTTCATGTAATAATGTAATGAATGCTTACGATATCAAATCTCTAATTTCATAGTTCACATTGAAACCATATGATAACTAGTTTTAATTTTATATTAATAGGTTTTTATTAAAATTACTATATATTGGTTCCTCTCTTGAGCATTTTCCACATTTGTAAGATTACTAGGTCAATTTTTCTAATGGGTATGAATTAATAAGGCATGGCTAGGGTAGAATGAGTTTGGATCAAATTAAAACCTTCACCAATACATGGGTCACAAATGGTATTATTTATGATAAGAGTTACTTACTCAACCCCATATATGTCAAAAATTCATGGTTTCCCCATTTCCAACCATCAATTTTATTATCAAAGAGCTATCATATTTTTTAGGTGCAAACTAAATGCATGTTGGACTAATCCATGAATGGTTTAACAATAAAATTATAAATTTTACTAGAGAAATAAGGATAAATATATCAAGTCATTTATCACCTCTAAATCAATAAATTATCATGGCCACTACCTTTATGACCAAATTAAGAGCCTCCAAGAGATAAGGTTTGATAATTCATTCAATATGTTGACTATATTCTCAACTCAATCGAGACATAAACAAATCCTCAAGTATATGTCCATACTCAAGTACATAAAACTATAAGGAATACATAACCAACATAAAAATATAAAACACTTATGGTAAAAATCTTGAAGATTGGGTTGAGGAATTACTATTGGATGGAATGAAAAATATCCAAGAGACAGTGAAGATAAATGGGATAATTTATTCTAAAATTATCAATATCAACCATCAAATCAAGGTCTATGATATATTTAGTAAATCTAATGTTTGAAAATGGAAAAGGTGATATTAAAAAAATGATAAAAATTAAATTTAAACTAATAGTTAAGTCTAGAACCTTTGATAAAGTTGAAGGTGATACCTCTTACAAATACTCAGAATGCATCCTTCAAAAGATTTTAATTCCTAACTCATCCATATGTGAGTTACAAGAGCAAGTAAAAAATGGGAGAGAGGAATATAAGGAGATTTATTCTAATCTTAGAGGACTACATTCAAACATATTAATTAATATTAAATAACCCATTCATTATGGAATAAATTTAAACTCAACTCATTAATATGAACAAAGAAGAACTATTAGAATAAAATTAATTTAATTTAGCCTTAGTTATTATTCTCATTCAAATCCATGGCTCACATGAAAAATTAATTATAAATTAACAAAACTCCTATAATTCCCAAACACTATGATATTTATGTCTAATATATGGTTGACATATTGCAAGCATGTAATATCCCCTAAGGGGAATATAATCACTGAAGCAATAAATAAAATTATAAAATTCAAAGTTGATCAAGTAAAATATCAAGATAGAAGCTCTACTACTACTCCAAGATATTTGACACTAGTTACTACTCCAAATAAGACATCTTAGGATTCTCATAATTATTTTCTATTTTTTATATTCTTCTATTTTAGGAAATTATATATTATTTTTTGTAAAAAATTAAAATCGATAAAAATAGAATAAGATGAAAATTTGAATACCAAATATCACATTTTGATGTATAGCATCATCCCATTCCCTCATATCTTTATAAATAGGATAATTATAAATTATACAAGGATTGTTTGATTTTCCTTGTAATTTTTCTTAAAAGGAAGGTGAGAAACTTTATGTTGTGCTTCAAACTAAGAACAAAAGGTAATTATAGAGTCATGTGTCTTTATTTTTCTTTATGGATGTGTTTTTTCCTATGCTAATACATATCTCTATATTAAATCAATATTTTAATTAATCTCAAAAAATAATATAACTTTTCATTAACATTTTCTTTTCACATATTGGATGAAATATGCATTTGATCATTCATATGTGACCCCTCATCTTCCTTTATTGTTATTTTTTATTTTGGTTCAAATTAGTACAACCCATAATTCATTCAAGTTATAGATATTATAAATAGGTTTATTTTATGTTTTAATTTTTTTGATATGGGAAATCTCACTTTTGAATACAAAAGATACTTTTATCTCCTTCATTGTTGTGAAATATTTTATTTTCTACAAGTGCAAAATATTTCATGAAAAATATAAAAACCAACATCTTCCCACCATAATTTTTGTCAAAATTTTAGGCTCTTATACATGACTCATACTCAATCCCATAGTTATTTGTACCATTAAGATACACTAGAATTCATTTTTCAACTTGTCAATAACTTTTATGATAGTTTATTCATACCAAGTTCAAAAAAAAATGAAATATTAAGATGAGTATGAGTAAAGTACACAATAATTCCCATAAATATCTTGTATATTTTACCATCAACCAAAGAAGAACAAAACTTGGTAAAAATAAATACTCCATATTAATAAGGATTCAGTGTAGACTTATAGTATTTCATGTTGAAGCAATTGAGTATGTCTTTAACATTCCTAGATTGATTAAAAAATATTTCTTTCTTATGATATGAAATTATGAGCCCAAGGAAAAATTTAACAAGCCTAAGTTATTCATATTAAAATACTTTATTATCCAGACTTTGAAATAATATATCTACTTGGTGGAATTCTATGTGATGATTAAATTATCAACATAAAGGACTAAAATAAAGATTTTCACATGTAATTTCTTGGTGTCTAATATGGGGTCACAGGGGACTCTATGTAAATAATAATTTTATTAATAACATGTCAATATTTTCATACCAATATAGATAAACCTATTTCAAACCATAAAAGGAAATTTTCAATTTACATATAAATTTGGAGTTCTAGCTACTTATAGACATGGGAGGTTAGGACATGTAAATTTATTTTTGAAAATATTCATGAAGGAAGTCACTTTTGGTGTACATTTTATGGAATTACCATATGTTTTGAAAAAAAGGAGAGTATTGTCATAATGGAATTAATATTGGAAACTAGATCAAAGTTTTCATGGTAATCAACATCTTTAACTTATGAAAATAATATTTACACTAGTTCAGATTTGTATATGTTCATATATCCATTTTATACATAATATGTGAAATACACCCACTTTTTCCTCACTAGTTTTATTACTTTTAGAAGTTGAAATGAGCCCCATGTTTTTTTATTATTCAATGAAATAATTTCTTATGCCATAGCTACCAACCACTCAAGCTTTTTATAAGCTTAATGACAAGTCTGTAGATCTTGTGTCACAATCATATATTCTTAATGTTCAACACCAAATGGCTTTTACAATCTCATCATGCTTAAATATCTTAGATCCACTACCAAGGAACCAAGATCATGGTGAAGATTTAAACCCATTTTGTTAAAGGTTATGTTAGTTTTATAGTGGCATTTTGAAAATTTTATGGCATTGGTGGAAGTGCTAGTTGTTACCCCTAGGGATCATCATTTGAACTATATTATTATTCATAAAATACATCAAAATTCATTTCTAACTCAATATTATGTAATGGATAACTATTAATAGAATATGTTGGTATGAAGGCCTAATATTGTTCATCAAATAAGACATTTGGTTTCTAAATCACTTTAGTGCTCCCAAAATAAGAAGATTGTATGATTTCACTTATTCATAATAGTTGAAAAATATACAAGGTGTAATAACCTAAAAGTGGTATTTTAGTGGTAAGAGGGATAATTAAGACAACCTATTTGTATCTTAGCCACAAACCTATCCTAGAGCCTATTATCACACTTTTATAGCCTTTGTGTAGACCACAAACATCCCTATTCAGCTTAAAAATAGTCTTAGATCCTCATTTCCTTATCTTGACCCTTTATGCCTAATAGCCTGCTAATTGGACATTAGCACCAAATTAAGGACACTAGAGCCACATGGAACTAGTATCCCCAAAATGATGCTAATGTCTTTTACCCTATCTTTCCCAAATGGATATATTTTCAAAAGTAAAATAATCCTAAGGTTAGCCTAATAATATTTTATTATCCACACAATCTACAAAACACTATAAGTACGTGACTTTTAAACCTCTATCCATTAGATGGAAATTAGATACAAAATACATATTCAAACATAAAACAAATTGAGTAAAATCAAGGTTATTAATTCCTATTATTCCTTACTTCTGCATACTACCATCTACAACTTCCCTAAGCTTATATTTTATTGATTTACAATCTCAAGCACACTAAAGGCATTCAATACCACTATCATTCTAGCATCACTTATACTTTCACTAGTACTTAGTTGGGTAGAACTACATCAGGTTTGATCCCTCGTCAAAGCATTGATATTTAGGAAAATCTCTTCAAAATGGGGTGTTGAGGATGTGTAGCCTACCCTACTAATGAACACACTTTTAAGCTCATGCCTTACTTATAAGGAGGATTAGGGTTTGCACCATAAATAATCTATTATAGGAACAATACAAAGTTTTAAACTTCATGACCATAGGAATAAAACCCACAAACAAAGGCATAGGTGCACCCAAAAGTTTGGAGTAGTCATGCACATAGGATGCTAACACCATTTTTAGGACACTAAATCCTTACAGTGCTATTGTCCAAATGTTGTACTACTATCTAGGAGATGTGTTAATACAAGGATCTAGTTGAAAATTCTCAGATCTTCCAATATCAATTTTTAGCACTTGGATCATCTATATTAGGCATTTTTTATATAAGACTTTATTTTCATATATTTATTACTATTTATAAAAATTCAAAGCTATTCAATATATGTAACAAATGAGTGGTTATTTTGTGCATATTTTTTCACTGATTTAGACTACTGAACCCTTTAATAAAACATAAGATGTACATTAGTAAAACCCTAAATGGTTAAAACATTTGATGAACCTAAATTACTTAAAACATTTATTAAACCCTAACCCTATGTGCTCTTAGGGTTTGTATGCTTTTTATATTTATGCTCAAATTTTAGTTCCAAAATTTCAAATTTGTTTCAATATTTATTTTTTACAATCTTTCTTAAATTAAAATTCTTCAAAGGTTTAAAATATACAAAAACTTATTTTATTACTCCCAAAATTACAATGGAAAAATTTAGTAGTAGATTTGATGAGATTGATAAGAAACAATTACAATATTTTATGTCCAAACAAGCATATACACAAGATGACCTCATCATTATTATTCACAAAGAACTCCAAACTGGTCAATCTACAACTCCCCTAGATAATAATATTTTTACACCTATAATAGGATCCACTAAGCTAGCACAACCTAAAATTTTAATTCAACAGTCTTTAGTGACAACTACACCTCTTGTGGGTAGTTCCTCCACTCCATATATACAATCCCTTATGCATGAGGCTCATACTCTATAGGCTAAGGTGTTACATCTTGAATAGGGAGCCACTAGGTCATCACATGCCTTAGATTCTAATATTCTCTTACATACACCTATAACACACCACATATCATCAACTCCCTTCCCATCCAAATTTGTGGCACCTAAGTTTACATTATATGATGGTAAAGGTGATCCATAGCACCATCTCGGAGCTTTTCACGCAACATGTGTGAAATACATGTCCAATGATTATCTTACCTCAAAGTTATTTACACATGGTTTAAACAATTATTCCCTACATTGGTTTTATGAATTACCAAATCAATCTATTACAACATTCAATCCTTTAGCATACCTATTTTTAGCACACTTATCCATCAATATCAGTGACAAGATCTCATATGTCTAAGTTGTACAGTTGAAACAAAAGTTAAATGAACCTATCATAGAACAAATCTTATAATAAAAGACTATATTAGCTAAATTGACCATCCCCTTGGTAGACAAAGAGATTTAGTACATAGTTAAACAAAGTCTTTTACCAATATTACATGAAGCTATCTTATTTAAGTAATTTCCTACATTCATAGATTTGTGCCACAGTAAAATAAAGAGAGGTAAAGATTTTATCAATGGGAAAACTAAAGTATTCCAATGGATCAAAATCAACTATTAAAATTTAAAATAGACCTCCATACAGGGTAAGGGCTACCAATAATAATAGTGATCAAAAGGCCACAATTAACATAGCTTCTGAGCCATCTTCTAGATTGGTTTTATCCACTCCTCATTGCCTAATCTTCACCAACTTTCTAAATTCACGAGCATAGGTTTTACATTAAATTTTAAAATTAAATGTCATATCTTTCTCTCCCATTAAATAGGTTGATATGACATGGCCTCTTACAAATAACTATGATTTTAATTCATTTTGCGAGTATCACAAGGCATTAGGCCATACAAAAAATAAATGCATAAGCCAAAAACATAAGTTACAAGATTTGATTGAGGCTAATATTATTGATGTGGTCACACCCACAAAGACACTAAAATTATAAAAGAAATGTAAACTAAGGCATTAAAATTATTCTTAGATCCATTTATAAAGTATATAGCAAATGAGGTCGGGGGAAAATTAGGTGTTTAATATACATATTAGGCACATTCACCACTAACTTCATATCATACTATTATAGAGAAGGCACGCCCATTTCACAATATCATTGGTATGTACCACACCATAGTTACAACTAGAACACCCATCACATTCTCAAAATAAGATATTGTCAATGATTATATATTTTTACATGCACTCTTTATAAAAGCATGCATAGATCATCATCCTATCCATAATGTTATGGTTGAAATCAGGTTAAGCATTAACATGTGTACTATGAAAATTTTATAGCATTTGGTATATTAATATTAGGATATATGCCCCATAGACAAATTATTAGTGGATTTAGTGGTTATGTTTAAATATTCAATGGGGAGATTATTTTTCCAATACAAGTTAAACCAACACATATAGTCATTTGGTTCTTAGTCATACCTAGTGCAAGCATGTTTGACATGGTATTGGGTAGTCCATGGTTACATCGGATATGATCCATTCCATCCATAGTCAAAAACTCTTGAAATACATATACATAAATTAGGTGGTTAAAGTTGAGGGTCTCTTAAATGAGTATGCTCTACCTATCCCATAAGCAGTTACAATATAATCACTAGTTATAATTCTAGTACCATTACTAGATATAAAACATTTATTAATTATAGTTTTGAATATCTTATTGATACATCATAGAATTTATTATATCCACCAGTACAAGTGAGTTATACTCCTAACATATAGGTATGTACCCATACTCTTTGATAAAAATAATTATTAGAGAGACCGTTATGTCAAAGATATGTCACATATTATAGAAAGACTTACTCTAATTAGTTTATGATGAGATTAGTATTATTGGGTTCTTGGGGTTCTCATCATAGGGAACCTATGTCACATACAACTTCTTCTACCAGATGGGTTCCTAGGACCCCTATAGTTCATAGTACATCACAAATAGTGCCATAGATTCCTAGCACTAATACACAAGGAGATACACATATAGATTAATTAGTACAATAGACTATGGAATCATAGTTTCCATTTTACAGAGCATTCATGATCACAATTCCCTTCTTTGACATAGGTCATAGTGATAGTAAGTATCCAATGAGACTCATCAGTTAGTATGGTTCCTACCCTCTTGTACATACTTTATTTTCTTTTGATCCTTGTACATAGTCCAGTTTTCATTTTATTGTACATAGATTATGTCAATAAAACATAAAAACATCCAAATAATTACTCAAAAAACACAAAATTCATACACCTTGTGCATTACTATGTTTACATTTATTATATTTTATAGACACTAAATATTTTAGGTATATTAGTATAGTTAGTTTTATGATATATACATTATTTACTTTTTCTTGTTGAGTGCTTGTAGATTTATTATAAGACTCAGGTCCACCATATTGATCTAGACTTACTATAATCTACCCATTGGATGAATTTACATTGATCCATAGTCATTCATTTGAAACATTTTCCCACTTGGTGGCATCCTATATATAATTTATACTACCAATATCTATCCTTCCATAATCTACATTATAGCTTTAGCATTTTTATATCTAGATATTGATAATTGTTACTCTTACTCAGATTTTTTTTGTCTATCACTACTTTAGACTTAGCATATGTACATCCTCATTTTTACATAAATTTGTATTGCATAGTTATGTATGCTTTCATTTATAGCTTTCATAGTTTTGACTTGATTTTATTTTCTATGCTTCTTATTTTCGAGGGCATTTGAATATGACTTTGTAATTTGGATCACGACACTTATATTCATAGTATGTATGCCTTGAACATGTTCCCATGTCTATTGCATGTGCTTTCCTGATCATGTATGTGGAAATTTGAATATGTCCTTATCTATATTTTCTTATATTTAGTGACATGTGGCTATGTCTCTTTTATTTTGTCCCCTTGGCCCACATTGTGTGCCTCATGTGTTTTGTATGTAGGATTTTTTGTATGCATCATGGCCATGACACTTGTCTTTGCTTATTACACACCATAACTTTTGATTCCATGAGAGAACTCATGCATCTACCCTTCCTACTTAGGTTCCATGATGGACATCATGCAACATCCCCCTAGGTATCTATTTAGATTTATTGTTGCATACATTGATTACATCTATATTGACACCCTTATACAATGATAAACATGGCATACATCTTGTATTACATACTCATGATCATATTATCTTGAATTATGATGTTATGTTTGTATATTATATTAGATTATTATGTATCTATCATATATACTCTTGTTAACACACATTTTATAGAGCTATTTCTTTTGAGGATAGTTATTGCACAAATTTAACAACTACATGTTCGTGTTCTATATTTGCACCCTAACTAAGGGGGTTGTTCATATATTCATACTCAAATATATTCCAACATGGGACTAACCCTAGGCTCTGGGTATCTTAATAATTGATTAGACCTCTGGAGAAGGCCAACTTCCTTCTAGATCTATCACCTAAATTAGACCTAATCTAACACTTACTTGGAAAAGAGACAGAGAGATAAAATAATTCAAGAAAAAATGTAAAATGGGGTGATGCAATAGTAATTGGAATACTTATAATTTTCACAAGACACACTATGAGACACATTCAAGACCAAATAAGATTATTCCCACATGAATATTTCATAATAAGGGATGAATTAGTTATTAAACTAGCATGAGAGGGAAAACATCCACTTTTAGGCTAAACAAAAAAATATAAATTACAATTATAATAACCTATGAGAACTAACAAATACTTCATGAAGATGACAAAAATTAGACATAGACAAGGAACATACATTCACTTAACAATAGTACATGATTTCATGGAATACACTTCAATCTAGATTGAAAAATGATGGAATTCAATATTTATTGCATCAAAATGTGTCACAATACAAATTTTGGCATAGCCTAAGTAATACAAAGCATAAAAGTCTATTTCTCTAGAAAATGATAGAGATTTATTGTCTTAAATTTTTTTAGAGGGCCACAATGTGGTAGAAAATGCAACATATATCGAAAAAAGGAAGAGAGAGAGGGAACTATGATGTATTAGTATAATTTAGAGGATGTTGGCTCATGACCTTATCAATAAGGATCAGATTCTATAAAATAATTGAATTTCCATTCTCCTTATTTGACCACCAAGTCCATTTATTGGAACTCCATGTTATTATATATCTGATATATTTATGAGGCCCATGTCTTAAAATTGGCATAATTATACCACATCTACTTTGGGTGGCCATAGGTACCTGCTTATCAAAAATGTGACCATGTTGATAGAAGAAACACATTTTCATGATCATGTTTACCTATATTTTCTTTAATATCAAACATAGGTCCATTATAGGTGAAAACCAATTCAACTATTGGTTTTCACATAGTCACAATATCTATGAAAACCTATAAACTATTTGAATTTGCTTTACAATCATTGGTCCATCTTTGATCTCTATATTTGGTCATAAGAGACATGTTATACATTCAAAACTTACAAGAGCCTATGTGGATCCTCTATCTAAAATTAAAGAACATATCAATGGAATGACCCTGTAATAAGGTCAATAGGTTCCTAGTTATCTACTAGAAGTCCTATTTAACTTCAATGGCAATGGATCCTTATCTTTAACCATCTTTCCTATATGATAATGTATACTATTGATCAAGATATAATGGTAATATGGTTCCTTAATATTTCACTCACCTAGGTTGAAAAAATGTTTTTTTGACCTTTAATGGAATTTCTATGTATTTTTTCTTTATTCACTAGTCATCGATTACAAACTCAAACCATTTCATTGTGCCCAAATATCTTTATTCCTATTGGTCCCATAGATTTTGATGACTTATTGACTCTATTCACATCATCATATTTGGATGTACGAATGCATGGGGTCCATTGATTTTCTACTATGAAGATCCTTTTGACATGTTGACTTGCTTGTGCACCATCAGATCAAGATATATGAGCTCATGCATACCATAGATCTCATTGGGCCCACTTTATTATCAGTTATTTCACACCATCATATCATTGGTATGAATGAATGATGATCATTGATATAGGCTCAGACCCACCTTTTCCTAGTGAATTCACGACATCAGATCTCTTCTCAATCAACCTAAACCATTAGATCTTTTCTAACATATATCTCTTTAAAGGGTTTTAACCCATGGACCTTTTGACTAGTTTGACCCCAACATGAAGCCTTAGATCTCATGTGTCAGTATACAACCTCATGTAGATCATTAGATCTTGATCAACTTTCAATTAGTTAAGGGATTTTTTACCTAAATGGTTACTTTATGGAGATTAAATTTGATATTTACATGGACGTATTTGATGTCTATGTCAATATATTTGATGTTAATATGACTATCTTTAGATATTAGAACACCAACTACTACTTTTTGGATCTTAAACTTGATACTTACATAAACATATTATGTTGTAGTTCTATCTTTGAACACTTAGATCAATAGGTATAAATCATGTGCAAACACAAAATTTATAGAGCATTTTTTTTGCATAATAGACATCATGGCACTACAACTATTTAGATCACAAGATTTCATGATGTGTATTTATTAAATGCACAATTAAATTGGTCTATTCCCTTTCTAGATGATATATTAGTGATGGTTTGGTTCTCTACACTTGCATAGTCCATATTTTTCTCAATATTTCAAGGCTATGATGATCTTTTAAGGATTTTGCAACTTGGTTCATGCTCCTAAATGCTTCAAACACCATGAAACCTACTTGGACCTTTCATCTATAATTATATACCTATTTAATAAAGATCAATTAGAACACAGTTTAAGCTTGATTAAAGTGTTTCAAAATATTTTCAAAAGTTATATGATCTGCACTTAATGTCTATCTTCTCCTTATGACATTGGGTCACTCTTCAATTAGGATCTTGCTTCTTCCACTAGACTCTTAGACTAGGCACATTTTTGGTATGTAAACTAAATTTCATCAACACTACCCTCAAAATATGGGGCATTCATAAGGTATTGTCATAAATATTAGTCTCCTATATTGCATTCATAAAACATTATCAGCACTAGATACACTTTCCATCATATTTTATATTATCACCAGTTTCATGCCTTACTCTATTTTTAAGGGTTGGAATTCTTGAGTGGCCCAAAGCTACATAATGTACTTGAGTGGATGTGGAGCTGATAGACATAGTTAGATATTTCCAGCACTTTTTAAAGTTTACTTTTAAATGCATCTACCAGACATGGGTGGGAAATTATGGATCCATAACCTACTTGTGTTCTTGAGTTATCCACATGAGAGGGTTAGACACACATTTAGTCCAATCCAAGCTATTCACAAGTCATGATCCACCAAACATGGGTGGGAAATGACGGATTAAAAAGTGTATTGAGTTCTTGAGCCCCCACACATGAGGATTGAGTAATTTATTATCTCATTTTATGTTATTCAATGATTTGATCACTATATACACATGCACACATAAGTTATCACTAGGTTCATGTATTAGTTTGCATACCTAATGAGATTTATTCAATCCTTTCCTCTTTCCCATCTCTTTACTCAATTTTACTTAGTTACTTATTTACTTAACATAGTCTTTTGATTTTGATATCTATTAAGTAAGGATTTATTTATGCATGTTTCATTTGTAGATCATGCTTCACATATGTAGACCTAGCTTCACATACTCAAACTCAACTTCATTAGCTTTACTTCCTAGGTAAGTCTAGGTACACTTATTTTTCCTTTATATTAGTCATTTCACTTTTTTACATTTCTAGCATAAGGGGGGGTGGAAAATGTAATCTTTTATAAGTGGTATTTGAGTTATAAGAGTGCTACTTGATATAGACTATTCATATTTTAGACCTAGGCCTATCCTATAGCATATTATCATAATTTTATAGCCTTTATGTAGACCACAAACATCCCTAGTTATCTTAAACATAGTTTCAAACCCTCATTTCACAATCCCGGCCCTTTGTTCCCAATAACCTACTAGTTGGACATTAGTGCCACATTATAAACACTAGAGTCACATGGTGCTAGTGTCCCCAAAATGACACTAATGTTCTTTATCATATCTTTCCTAAATGGATATATTTAAAAAATTAAAATGCTCCCAAGGTTGGCATAAGCATATTTTATTGTCCACACAAGCTATAGAACACTATAAATATATGAATTTTAAACCTTTATCCACTAGATGGAAATTATATGTAAATTAAATATTCAAACACAAAACAAGTTGAGTAAAATAAAGGTTATTAATCTCTATACTTCCCTAACTATACATACTACCATCTATAGTTTCCCTAAGATTATATTTTCTATATTTCCAATCTCAAGCACACTCAAGGCATTCAAGACCACTATCATTATATCATTACTTACACTTGTACTAGCACTTAGGTTGGTAGAAATACATCAGGCTTGATCCCTCCTTTGAGTATTTATATGTAGGCAACTCTCTTCACAGTGTGGTGTTGAGGATGTCTAGCCTATCCTACTAACAAACACACTTTTCAAATCATGCCTTAATTTCAAGGAGGTTTAGGGTTTTCATCATAAATCAATTATTAAAGGAATAATACAAAGTTTTAGACTTTATCCAAGTAATAATGTAACCCATAAATATAGGTGTAGGTGCACTTCAAAGTTCATAGAAGTCCTGCATAGAGGACACTAGTGATATTTTCAACACACTAGAGCCACATGGCCCTATTATCAAAGTGCGGCACTACTATTCAGGAGAGGTTATAATACATGGATCTAGTTGATGACACTCATACCTATTATAATCTCAATTTCTAGCACTAAAATCATTTGTATCAAGTGTTTTCTAGATAAGTCTTTATTTATGTAGATTTATTACTATTTTATAAATCTAACTTTAGTAAAAAAGTATAACAAATAAATGGTTATTTTATGCATATTATTTCAATAATTTAGACTACTCATTCTTTTAATAAAACATAGTATTTAAATTAGTAAAACCCTAGATGTTTAAAACACAAGGACAACCCTTCCTTTCCATTACTTTTTTTAATTTCATCTATAATGTGCATTCATGCATTATATCCAAAAACTTATAAATAAAAAACATGACTTGACACAAAACCATTTTTATTTAGGCATCATAGTTTTTACTATAGGGTGGGGAGTGTGATTTTGGATGTAGGCTACACATTGAATTTCCAAAGTATAATAATGTGGAGGTAAGTCCTTATAATGTACCATGAAATTGGATATTTCATTTATAGTGTGGGTTTTTCACTCATCTAAACCATTTTATTGGGGGTGTAGGGTAAAATATGTTGAATTTGAATGCTCTCATATTTATAAATGCTAAGCATCTAATTGTTGATATATTATCCTCCATTATCTATTCTCAGACATTAAATTTTTCTCTTTGATAGGTTTTTAACAAGGGATTTGAAATTTTTGAAGTGCTCAAATACTTTTCCTTTATTTTTTCGAAATGAGACCCAAGTTCAATGAAGTAAATCATCAATGAATGTAAGTACATATTTATTTATTTTTTTAAAATTGGGAAAAGATATAATATCACTATGAACCAATGTAATCTCTCACTATCCCTTAAGGATTCTCATTTGGGAAATAAATCCTTGTGTTTTTCCCAAGTGCACAACATGGAAAAATTCCATATTTGAATGAAACTTGTGATATACCAATAACCTTGTGGTTATTACTAAGGTCCTAAAATGAGTAATAGTTGAGATGATTAAAATGACAATGTCAAAGTTTACTCAAATCATTATCATGTCAAATCATGACTTTTTAATTTTGATTTAACATAATGTTTTAAAATTTTTACAATCATGTTAGATGATCAACTTTGCAAATGGCTATAATATTTGATTTATGACAACATCAATAACTATAAACTCAATAACTTTTCCTTCACTTGAATGTGTGATTTGATATATGGAAAGGAGGTTCATATATAAGTCTATAATGTGGATAACTATGTTGAATACATCATTCTACATCTCAAATATCTATTCATTATAAACAATTAGAGGAATATAATTTCCCATAAAAAATTCAACTATATGGAATTGATTAATATTTTAAAATAATGAGCCATCATGTGCCATATGCTGAGAGGCTCCTAAATCTATAATCAATTCAATAACAAGTGATACTATTATTGTAAAAAGTATTGCTCCAGTCTTAAAAAGGGGAAGTTTTATTTTTTTCATCTTTGCTTCTAATCATGCCATTTTATTAAAACAATGATGTTTATTAATTCTATTTTATTACACTAATTCCAACACTCTTTTTCAATGTTTGAATTTACTTTACCTTTTCATCTTATTTGAATTGGGGAAGGATTTTGTTGAGTTGGTGGATTTCCCTTAGGCTTGGGCTTTACTTTCACTTTTTTCCTAGAAAGGAACTTTCCTTTGTGATAGTTAGGTTGTGATGTTACATTAATATCATTAAAAAATAATTCATGTGCCTAGTACCTTCAAGTTAGATTTATAAATAAAAATCATTTTTTCTTATTCCCTCATAGTGTTGATCACAAAATATTTCAAGATATAATGTCATATATGCATATCCCATAGAGTATTTATGTGTGTATTAGTTTGAGTAAAAAATGAGTAAGGATGACCTAATTTATAAAAAAATATTGATAATTATTTTTTCATCATACTTGGTTTCACTAGTCTCAATGAATAGAATCCTAAAGTGCTTGAATTCAGTGATGAAGTCCTCAATGCAAAGACAATTGTTTTGACTAAGAGTAATGAGCTCATTTTATATTTTAAATGCCTTCAACTTATTGGTATTTTGAAATTTATCCTCCAAGGTAGTCCAAACCTTATATGACTCTATTGTACCCTAAAAGTGAAACTTAAATTCAATGAATACTAACTAACCAAGGATTCTCTAGCTTTGTTAGAATAAATTTTCCATTCTTTCTATTTGAAAATATCTAAATGTTCAATGTATTCATTCATTACAATGCAATATAGACCCTTAATAAGGAGCACATCATTAATGCATCATTTCTATATGAATTATTTGGAACTTGAGAGGGTTATATTTTTATCTACCATGTTAGCACATAAACTTGAGTAGAAATAGTCCAATATTTTTATTATATGCAAAAAAACTTCTAAAAAAATATTATGAAAAGTACAAGTTAAAATGATCATCTCAATGATATAATCATAATGATGAAATTAGCCTTTGGAAATAAAAATTCCAAAAAAGTGTTGTCAAGACTTTTATATATGTATGTATATGTGTGTGTGTGTGTGTGTGTGTGTGTGTGTGTGTGTGTGTGTGTGTGTGTGTGTGTGTGTGTGTGTGTGTGTGTGTGTGTGTGTGTATGTATGTATGTATATATAATAAAAAAAATTACATACCAATTAAATTTATTGTCTCAATGAGAAAATCATAATGGCGTGGTCACCCTAGAACCAACATAGTTTTATTCACATTAAACTAGTCTTTGATGTTCCCATATAGATTTAAAAAATAATGTTAAACACTTTTGTCCATTAAAAAATTCCCTATTATTTTCCCTTTCATTATTATTTTTTGAAAGTCAATTTAGACATAGAATACTACAACTAAAGATGAAACAGAGAATACTACAGCAATGCAAAGCTACCGAATATAACTAAAAAAGTTTTGGGAAATACTAGGATAATGTGTAATTAATCTATATGCTCTCTAATATATGAATCCATAGTATTAAATAGTTAATTTTCTCAAAGATAAATAATTATATAGGTTTCTACCATCTTATAACCACATAATCCCTTTAAGAGGTATATAAAGAGTAACTTCACAAAGATAATTGCTTATCAGTGCACCATATAATCAAACAATTGAGAGGCTTCTTATTTGTAAAAAATATCCTTAGAACTTCCTATATATCATCATTTATGTGGAATCTAAGATCTTAATAAAGTGAATTATGATGGTTTGAGTATGGAGGCAATACCCCTCACACTATGGATTAGGAAAGTTTGATTATCACTTTGCCCATAGTGATAGCTCCTATGAGGTTTAAATTTTTTGAAACACATTTCTAACCTAGTGGATTTATACAATAAAAAATCCTTCATCCCTTAGTATCCCACTACCTTCACCAATTTTTGATGAACCAAGATTGCAAAAGGGTGAGGTGAAATATTAATATTGGATATTTTTAGTAAGCCACTAAATTTAGGCTTAAAACATGAAATGTATAAAAAATACATTAAAAATCTAAAAACTAAACATAATGCTAAATATGTATAAAAATTAAAAAAATATAGATTCCATACTTGAGCTTGTATGTAGAACAAAGTGAAATGTCTATAGCTTTGATAACACATTAAATTTATATATAGACTCCAAAATTGCATTAGCTACTATAAGACAAACACCCATAATATTTGTATAGTAAATATATGAAATCATGAACATAAAATAATAGAGATTCATCCATGTAGCATAGCTACATATTTTGATTAAAATGTTTGGTCTAATTCTATTAATACAAATATAACTATCATCCATAATATACCTCATGCACTATCCATATATGTTCTTATATATTTAAGAGAGGATGTTAGGTTTAGGGTTGCGATTTTGGAGAGTAGTTACAAAATTAATAGAAAAAAAATTATTAGCAAAAGCCAATTAAGTAATTACTTAATTTATAATCTTCTCTAATAATAGGTTATGGGTAAGTATGCACTAATTAGTTCCTAACCATGGATTAAAATTAATACAAGTGCATTTTAAAACCATAAAATAGTGTAAGAGTATCTAAATACACTAAACAGAGCAACCTCAATACTCTCACCCATGATTTCATGTGTATATGTATGAAACATTTTTAAAAAATGTAAACACATATATGATCAAGGTATAAATACTACCAATATATTAACCTCATATGTGTATAAGGGCCAAAAATCTTTCTCACATAAATAATACAATGAGAAATATCTCACCAAAATGATTTACCTTCATCCATGTCCTCTAGCTTCTTAATAATATTAATAAAGAGGTTTAGTAGGAAAGAATCTATATTTATTATGGATATTAACTCAAAATAGACAATTCCTATTTTTATGATAACTAATAAATATCTTATTTGAGAATTAATTATAAATAATTTAGTAATAATGATGTGTACATAAATGTATGTTTATACATACATAATATAATAAAGTGCATCATAGACTATACAAAAGTGTATATCTTATTACAAATTAACATATGTATTTAAGATTTAATATTACAAAGGAGATGATGAAGTCAACTAGGCTAGCTTAAGTAAGATTTAAAATACTAAATATGTAGTAGACACTAACACCCTTAATATAAACTTATATAAAGTGATCAAGTGAGGAAAAATTCAAATATGGGTTCCAATGACTATTCATTCTAGGTACCTATATGCAATAATTAAAAGCAACACAACTACATGAAATAGTGAATAAATATAGTACATAACTAAGCAACAAGATCACAAGAAATAATTAGTATATTTTTCATAAATAAATGTCTACACCACCCCCATATAATGTTTAACTAGGTGACATAAAATAATAAATGTCACTCAAATAATGAATATGAAATAACTGATGAAAAGGAAGATCAAATACATTGTAAGAGATCCAAAAGAAAACAAGAGTGAATAAAAACCCTTAACAGTACTAATGTTGATCGAGCTTGGACTAAAATATATGATTAAACCATATTAGGTATCTATAAAGTATAACAAACATATTTTGATGCTAAGAGAGTTATGAAAAAAAATCCCATATAAAAGGATTCCTAATTTAAATAAACACCAAATATGACTGATAATAATCAATCTCGTCACAAAAATCATCATGAGATTTTCTTCAAGAAAAATCATACATCCTAATATATATAGCTTATTACGTTGAATATGATGCTAAATATTCCTTACAAAATGATAATTTAGTTCAAAAAAACTCTAGTCTAATGTGCAAGTGTATCACAATGGACCATACC
>JARHVA010003288.1:1995000-2072994 GCA_037957365.1 Torreya grandis
GCGCATGCCTACTTAACTCCAAAAAACTTGAAAACCTTATTAAATATTCCTATCTATTATAATAAAATGGTAAAATACACTACTTCCTATGGGTCTAGAAGGTTCCCCTAAGTCAAAAAAGAATCAGTTACTGATTAATTTTTTTTACATCAATTCCAAGTTTTAAATGAAATGTTAGCTTATATTAAAATTGAAATGATCACTAGAAAGGGTATGGACATGTGTAGGGAATAAGTTAAATGCTAAACATTACTCTTTTTTTAATTCAATTTTTAATTATAGTTGTAGGTCATAGATTTTATTGTCTAAGTTTAAAATGAACTCATAACTAGTAGGATCAATCGTACACACCATTACCATAGCTTCAATAACACAGACATTATACACAATAAAGAATTTGTACAATAAAGTTTATGAATTATATTCACAATCTCTGTGTGGGTTTGCAAAAATAACCAAGTCAAAATACAATGGAGTGCATATTAAATAGGCAAGGCAAGTTGTTTCAACTAGAAAAATATTTTTTCATGAATAACCTATAAAATAAGAGTGTCTATTTATTATTATACACTCAAAAAATGCGTGCACAAAATATAATAACATATCCAACAATAAAATAACTCCCAAAAAAGATTATACACTTTAATCCAACACCCTCCCTTAAGTGCTGAATAGGGAGTGATAAAAGAGAAAGCAAAGAGACTAAATGGATCCAATAAAATAGGCTTGATCAGGTACCCATGTACAAATCATAGTGAAATACAAAGTGTCCCTATGGTAACCAATCTATCTTACCAAAATACATGGATGTTGAGTCATTATAATTACCAAGTCAAATAAGAACCGGTACTCTATATAAAGATAAAAATATAGAAAACATTGATCTCAAAACACTAGGGAAAAAGATTCATCAAGGATGAAATGTATCACTACAAGATACCCAAAAAACTAGTAACAATAGCTAAATTTGAGAGATCAAAAAACATATGTTGTAAGGTGTCGCAAGAAAGGAAACAACTTAATGAATGAACATAATTTTGAAGAGAAGATATAGATGAAATGAAGGCCATCAAATAAAAATGGACTTGATGGACTCAAAATTCTCAATGAAACTCCAATCTACATGAGTGGTCTAGATCTCCTGCTCAATAAAAAAAAATTGACACTAGAATTCACCAGTATAACTATTACTAAAAGAGATTATTGAAGTGTCGATAGTGAAAAAAAATTCACCAACTAAATTTGATATATTTCTAGAAGATGTAGTACACCAAAGGTTATCAAGTAAAAAAACAATTGAAGAAGTAGGATATACACCATACCCCCCCCCCTCATACTATTGATTAAATGGAGTGATGTATAAAAGTTATGTATAAGTGGACTAAATCCACTACTCAAACAATAACATGTTAACATTGTATTCACCATAATAACTAATCTTTATAAGGAGATCAAGCTCCATAATAAATTTTAAGGAAGTTGTCAACTATCACTAAAATTTCAAACATACGGAACAAATATTTCTCAAGAAGATTGCCCTCATGGTGATGGGATAGTCAACAATGAAAGATTAATGTGCTCAATATGGAGCATACAAACATGAATAAAAATCTCCATGATTCTTAGTGTGACTAAAAATAAAGGTCCCATACAACAAAAACCACCAGATGATTCAAAAACCCATAATGATCTCAATATATAGAAGATGTCATAAAGAATAAGAGAGTTGGTCATAAAACAAGGGAGCATTGTGTGGCACAAAACCATACTGAAGAATTTAAGACATTTTACTCTGCCAAAAATACATTTGTTAGTATAAAAGTGGCATAAAAAATACAATGCACACTCAAAATGGGATGTTAGACTCCACCAAAAAATGCATCAGTTGGTATGCAAAGTATGATGACAAAGACAACAATGTGGTCAAAGAGGGTATAAGTGCAATAATAATGACCTCTAAAAAATGAAGATAAGGATGAGAAAGAGCAAGTTTGTTTTATCTATGAGGGGGTCTGACCTCCTACCAGACCAAAGCTCACCCTCCATACTCAATAAATGATGGTATAAAAATAGGGTATTAAAATTAAAAATAAGGATTTTTTGTATAAAAAGTGCCAAATAACACTTAAAAGTTCACAAAAAATAATGTCACTACAAAAAATTGAATGTTCCCTTTTTATAATAAGCCTCCATTTTTACAAAAGTTTCCCCACTTTAAAAAAAATGAATAAATGCCCCTTTGAAAAATTAAATTTTCACAAAAGCTTTATTCTTAAAAATACCTTTCAAAGTGGAAGTGGCTTCAACCCCTAAACACTTATAAATAAGGGTTTCAATAAAATGTAATGAGTCACAATGGATATAAAGCTATCAAATCTCACATGATGCAAGGGATCTTATTAGAAGTTTATAAGGCATGTTTTGAAATAAAACCTCACCTTATATTGTATAAGACCACTAAAAATTACAAGAAGCAATGCAAAATAAAAAACACATGATTTGTTTAGAAATGCACTGGGATTGAGCTATAAAGGTAATAGATTTCAATTTTGTGTCATCGATTACAAACATGTCATATGAGAGTACGCCAGTAGTAATGGAAACTACATAGGTATAATTATAGGTACATGATGTTGAATTAAAAGTCTATCCTCCCATATAGTTACAAAGGGAATCATTACAGGGAAATGGAGTGTATATGGATGATTTGGAGGGGTTGAAGATGGATATGGTGCCATTCAAGTAGGGGTTATATAAGTGGTATTAAAATCATACCATATTACTACCTGAGTCTACAATTGTATTGAACTACACAATCAAGCTTCCCACACCAACCTCTATTAGAAATTTCTCACTAAAATTGACATGTTGAAGATGAAGGTCTATAGAGGAAATTCTAAAATGTAGGGAACCTAGGTGTCACATTATCCAAGTGGTAGAGAGAGAAGAGTGGCACCACTGTATGCATTGCTAGCAGTCTAAACAACTTTACATGAATATCAAAATGATGAAATTTAGGATTTATTTTTAGATTCTTTTGTTAATATCCAAGAAATAGGTCATGTTGTTGCACGTCATCATAATAGGGTGAGTAATGGGTACAAGAATATGATTTGATACCATGTTGAAGTTTAGAATGAACTCATAACTATACGAATCACTCCTTCACACCATTACCATAGCTTCAATATCACATGCATTTCACACAATAAATAATTTTCAAAATAAACTATTTAAATTGTATTCACAATCTTTGTGTGGGTCTTCACAAATGACCAAGTCAAAATATAAGGGAGTGCCTATTAAATAGGAAAGGTAAGTTATTTCATGGAACAAAATATTGTTACATGAATGACCTATAAAATAGGAGTGTCTATTTATTATTGTGAACTCAACAAATATGTGCACAAAATAGAATAGCATCTCCAAAAAAAAAAAAAAACAAGCTTATACTATTTACTTCAACACCCTCCCTTAACCGTAATGTATAATAATAATATTATCCAATTTCCTTGGCATATATTATGCAATACACTTTTACACATTTGTTTTATTACTTCATGTTAATTTTTTTCTTTAAAAAATATGATATATAGTATAGATCCCTTAATATTATATATTACATATATGGTGTATGTAAAAGAAATATAGTATTTGTCAATTATGAATTATATTGTGTATTTATATTATTTATTATAGATTTTAAATACACATTGCCAATAGATATTATTTTAAATAAAACATTTTCATGAATTAAAGTACTTCAATTTATTTATATGGTACTCATAAAAATTAAATTATTATATACATTTTTAGATTTATGTGATAAAAATTAACATAAAACTATTGAGATTCATATTTTGAAAGATATTATATTAATCTTACAAATATGAATGCTAAAAAGAGATATATTACAAGTAATAAATATAGAATTCACAAAATAGGGAGTGAAGTGAGGATACTCATCTTTTTTATAATCTATAATAGTAATTGTCTATGTCATAATCCTTAAGATGAATTTATAATAGATATATGATTATTCATATCATGAAACAAACTATTAAGATATACACAATGTTACCAGTGAAGCTCTGACACTTTTTGTAACTAGTGCTATCCATTTTACAATGATAATATTTAGATTTATTGTGTTATTACATTTTACCATTGATCACTTCCATGCCTTTATAGATGATTTATGTGTGTTTTATTTCCCTTTAGCTTGTGTGTAGATTTTAATTTTTCTTCTCTTTCACTTGAAACCCTAGCTTCATTGAACACAAGATAGAATTATAAAAATGGGCTAGGCATATGGGTTGGATAGGCCCTACCAATCCTCTCTGAGTGATTTAGTATCTCTTATGTTATATAACTCTGAAGAAAGCTCAAAATATACCTATATCTCCTCTCTAGGTATGTGTGTGCTCAATCATGATTTGCTATAATGTAATGCAATGCTTTGGATTTCAACACTTGAAAACATTCAATCTTGAATTTTAGTTTGTATTCAAAATTATATTTAGTTTTATATTTTTGAGATTTTTTAATAAGTATGCTTTGTATCAATTTGAATTCAACATATTGACAAAATCAACCTATAAGTATGACCTTATGACTTATTTTTATTTATAAATTACTCTTTGATATTTACACCCATAACTTACATGTGAAATGTTCTTAGCCCAACCCAATGGATATGTTTAAATTTTTAAAATAATTGTTAAGGATCCTGGGACACTACTAATAAAGTCATAAACTTATGGTAATCATTATCATTTAACTATTTTTAAAAATTTCTAGAAATGTAAATTTAGTGATCTAGAATATGACCACTGTCTTCTTAGGATTATAAAGTGTTATGTAATATACTATGGAGATCATAAATGTTAATTATAATAAATTAGGGTGGAAAAGATAATATATAGGTAAATGGATAAAATAAGTGTGCACAAGAGTCTAATATGTACACATAAATCATGTATGTAGTAGATATGTCAAAATATATCTTTTAAAGTGTCTAATACCAAATTTATGTGTGTAAAATTCCCCCCATTTTAATCTATTATTTAAAATTATATATCAATAGGATTTAAAATTATACTTATGTCTACTCACACTTGATGTTTGTAACTATGCCAAAGATATCATGATTTATTGATGTAGAACTTGCAAGGAAACATGTGTAGATAAATTTACACTCATGATATAATTTTTGAAATAATATATATCATTAAATTAATTGAAATTTAAAATCCAAGAAATGAATATACTTGTGGAGATGTGAACCAATTTTCCCTTTATTGGAACCAATTTGAGAAAACCATGGTGTGATTGTGCCCTAAGGAGATACAACTACTAAAAACATGGGTTGATAATTTTAAATTATTCAACCCCCATTGGAGACATAAAATTGCATTGAGGGATGTATAACCTCAAATTCACTTCTCAAAATATCACCATAAATATTTTTTTGAAATAATAAAATAGCTATTTTGTATATTTTGAACCCCAAAATAGGTTCATATGAAAATTTAAAAATCTCAAACTAGTTTGTATTTATATTAAAATTCTAACACAACTATTGCATATGGATTTTATATCCAAAGTGATTATGTATTACCATAAATCATCAATATAGAAAATTGAAAAGTGTTTGCATGAAAAACATTGATGCCCCAAATGTGATAAATCTATATCTCAAAGTGATATAAAACTCCAAATGAGTTTTAAATCTAATCAATCTAATAAACATGTTCAATCTAGTAAATTTGATAAAATATACTCGATCAAATCATTCTTAAAATTTTGTCATGATTTTTCCATCTTCTCAATTTGATAAACTTGTGTAATATAATAAATTTGGTAGAATTTACTTAATATAGTTAATCTGATAAACATATTCAATCTACTCAATTTGATTAATTTAAGAAACTTTTCTAGTCTAATAAATCTACTCAGTATGATAAAATTGCTGAATTTAATAAATTTAATCAATTGATAGATGTGATAAAATATGCTCAATCTGATCCATATAATCTATCTCAAAATATCATAAGATATCAACTATTCCTCATTGGTAAATCAAATTGTTGCTATTGCCAAAGCTACAGCTGCCCTTCAGACCCTCAAATTAGCTGTGAACTCGGGATATCCCAAATTGTGGCTTGAAGGGGACTCTTTGAATATTATAAATATTCTTAACAATAGAAATACTGTGTCTTGGACCATAGAGGATAAGGTAATGGAGATGAAAACATTATTAAATAAATTTGAAGAAGTGATTATAACCCACACCTTTCATGAAGCCAATGGTGTTGCAGATTGGCTAGCTAATTGTGCAGTCCGGGAAGGTCAAATAGTGAGGTGGCATGAAACATTAGAAAAGAACATAGAATTGAGGGTGCTCATTCTTCATGATGCAACCCATGCAAAGGAAGGAAAGATTTGAGAGTAATAAAAATATAATGAGTAGGAGGAGTGGCAGCGTGGGGAAAGGAAAACAATCATTAAAGAGGAAGGCCCTCAAGAGTGAGACACGGATCTTGAAAAAGCACAAATAAAGCTGACTTTCCAATCAATTTGGCAGCAGGTGGGTTCAGTGTAAAAACCATAGCAACTGGGATTCAAAGAAAATGAGTATGGCACACGAAAGGAAGGGAGAACCCTGAAAATAGGAACCCAAGAGCTGTGATGAATGGAGAGAGAAACAAGAAGTCTGGAGAATTCTGTAGAAAGGAAAAGTTGTGAGGTACATGGAAAGACTCCATGGATCAAAGCCGCATATCACTACGGCTTTTTTCAAAAATTGGTCTGATGAAAGGGTCACCCTACATGGTATCACAGTGAACTTAACAGAGGATTTTATAGCTGAGGTTACAGGGCTGCCTACAGATGGACTCAAATTTTCCAAGCAGACAAGCATCTCGAATGAGGCCTTTTGTAAGTTCCCCAAAATGGATGAGGAAGAGCAGAAGCTGGTCAAGAATGGGGATTTCTATGAATTGGATCAGATAAAAGGGATATGGAGGGATGTCTTAAGCTGCATAAGGGAGTACTTCATCCTAGACGGAAGAAGCAAGCACATGCACAAGTTCCATTTTGTCTTACTTAACCATTTTAGGCACAAGGTTAGTTTGTCTATTCCCTTTTATCTTCACTTCTCCTTGGTCCAAAGTTTATATGCTCATAGGAAAAAGGAAATGTGCCCTATCCTACATGAAGGCCTTATTCTGCTTATCGAAGGCTACTGCAAGAATAGTGCAATGGTAAAGCACCCCAAACAGGGGAAAATTAAGGTGTCAAGGAATAGAAAGAGTGAAAGTGTAAATGGGAAAGGCAAAATAAAGCTCCCTAGTGCTAAAAAGTAGAATGTAGAAGAAGATACGGAACGGGAGAGAATTGAAAACCCCAGGGAGGAAAACTTGGAAGAAGAAGAAAGAACTGAAAGCTGGGATACAAACTCTAATGAGGATGAAGAATGTTCTAAGAAGAATGAAAAAGATGATGTCAACACAGAGGAGGATTCTGCAAATAGAATTGTAGATACAGAGGAAAACCAGAAAGTGTCAGAGGATGAATTTGTCTAGGATGACCCTGTTGAGGACCCAACTTCAAAGAAGGAAAAGGAAACTTTAGCTCAGGATGATAATCAAGATACGGATATGGAAATTCAAACTGGAATTAAAGAGTGGGAACAAAAGAGTCGAGAGGATATCTTTGAAGAAGCCAGGAACAGTCCCAATAAAAATTCTGAGGAATGGAGAGGGAAAAAATAGAATGATGAAACACACACACCTATGGCTTGGGTTAATTGTAAAGTAGAGGCATCATCCCAATTTGATTCTTGGACGTGTAGGGAGATTATGGATCTCAAGAGGAAGATGGAAACTATGGAAGATTCCCTGAAAGCTATTTGGAATAAAATAAACAATATGGAAAATTAGATAAGGGAGATCCCAGTCAAGCTCAAAGCCTATGAAAATAACCTCCGAGAACTTATTAAGGACAACAGAACGAAAATGGAGGAAGTTACGTCCAATATTTGTGCTGCTGCTGTCAATATAGGTAAAAGAGCCAATGAGGAGACCAAAGCCCTAGAGGAACCCAACAAAAGGATGAGACAAAGTTCTAGAAAGAAGGTTACACAAAAAGGAGCTATGCAGGTGGTAATAACTGCCCAAGATACTGTTATGAAAGGAAAAGAAACTATGAAAATGATATTGGAACTGGATGAATAATCTGGTTCTTCTGGTTGGTTTAGTAATTGGTCCTGTTTTTTGTTTTCTTTCTGTAATCCTTTGCCTTTGGTGATACCGGATCTCTATTTAATCTGGGTTTTGATCGGAAGTCTTTCTGGTGGTTTCAGGTCCATTAAAAACCTATTTTTGCTACTTCCTTGTAGTAGTTTTTAGGCTTTGCCTATGGTATTGGACGATCTTTCTTTCTTTCTTTCTTTGTAATAGGGTTTTGGGGCCCCTTCAAAACCTGCTTTTACCTCAATCTAAAACTATTCCTCAAAATAATGTGGAATGCCACACATATGTCTCACATGTGTCTTAAAATATGTAATATGTCTCATCTAAATCACATAATTCTAGTCCAAAATATGAACCATATATCTATCTAGGATTGAATATCTAAGACAAGCCCACTACATGCCCCCTTTAGAGGTGAGGAATGAATCATATGAATTAATCATATCAATATAAATAATTATTTTCATTATGTGTTATATATACAATACCATCATGAAAGGCATGTAAACATGATAAAATATACCATAATATAAATATTTTATCATTCAATCACATATGAAACATTAATTCAAAGAAATGGACATACAAGTTCCATGTCAAGTTAAAATAGAAGCTAGGCATGTAGTGATAAGAACTTTAATAATTATTATGATATGAAATTCATGATATATATCATGAAATCACATATAATATAAGGAATTCATGATAAAAATCATGGCATAAATCTTATAAAATAGTCATATATGTATCCACACACATAAGCACATAGTATCATGATCATGAAGCACACACATACTCATAACCTGAATGGAGTCTAAGTTGACATGGTAAACATGTCCATGACATTGACAATAGGAACCTCAAGAAAACTAACACATGACATGACAACACACAATCACTGCACAAATATAATACACAATGTAACACACATAAATCATCACATAATGCAATAATAAACATCAACAAACAAACATAAAATAAGAAATATTATCCCACACAATCATATAATGTCATCTTGTAGTATATAAAATTACATTATACAAATAGATCAAACCCAAAAGGGTCTATGCAAGAGCAATCTAAGTATAAACAATATAAGTATCTCATTATGATAAATATAATTTTATATAAACATAAAAATATATAAAATATACTAGTATGCCCCAATTTTAAGCATGTCTCTGATGTTTAAAGGTATCCCATAGGTGTAATAAATTCCCCACATCTATATTTCCATATATCATATGTGACCTTTATGTCTTGTATCCTACTCATGTATACCATGAAAATCATGTGTGTAGAAAATATATATGTAGTTCACCATATATATGATAAATGATATAAAACATCATTTATAATGTGAAATAAGTGTAATAGAAAATAATTCTCGAGGAAGTGAAGGCAATAAATATATCCTCCTCTACATATGTGAAACAAAAAATAATGTGTCAAAATAAAATGTGGATATAATAATATGTATGATCACAATGGTAAAAAATAGTGTATGCTCTCATGTCATAATATGTAATAAATATAATGTATGTCATGACAAAAAATAACATATATAGTAATATAGAGTAATGAATAAGAAGTATGCCACAAGGAATGTAAACCAATATCATACTTTTAAAATATTTGTCATTGTAAGATCACTATCATGAATTTTTGGATTAGGATAAATAATCAAAAGGAAATGGATAGTGAAAAACTCATAACCAAAGTGAAGCTAATAGATATAATAATGGTTAGTACAAAAGCATATGCATACATTTGTGCCAAGATAGGATAATTGAGATAAAGAGTAGTCAACTATAGAAAAATATTCAAGTAAGCAAACATCAAGAATCTATGTACATTATGTTCCCATCAATCCCATATGTATCATCTGACCAACCATGCATATGGAATGTTTCATTTTCATTTTTCATTTTATATTTAATTAATAGATATATCTCATGAATAATCTTATTATATGGATAGACATTTTATAAACTCATAATCATGTTTTTTATTGTATTTATATTAGATATTTACATTAAACCTTCTTGAGATAATGCATATAGTGATACTTGACCCATGAAAATATATGTATATTTACATGTTACTCCCATTTATATCACCTTATTTATCTTTGGTAGGATATGTATAACAAATTACAAAATATTTTGAAATTATATTAATGGAATTTATTTGATCTTCAATGTATTCCTCATTTTTAACATCATGTTTATGAAATTATAGTTATGGAGATGTAATCATATTCTCTGTAGAATTACTTCCTTCATTTTATTCTTTACATGAAATAACTTTTCTTTTTATCCTTGTAAACCACATTTTTAACGTTAGTCTTCTTAGGTATATATTACTTATGAAATTCCTTCATAATTTCCTCTTTATTAGTGGAATATTCTTTGTATAAAACCTTACTTTAGGAATTAAACCTTAGGAGATGGAACCAAAATTTTATTGGGTTATTTAAAGTTGTAATTCATGCTTGACTTCAGTGGTGCTTTAGTAGATGTATCTAATTTAAGATCAAAAATATCAATAAGATCTTGTATTGTACTTCCCAAAACCCAAAACTTATTTGTGTGATGTCCATGAACACTACCATAATATAAAAAAAAATTATATCCTTTCACAAGAATTATAAGATGTAATATGATCAATTTATTTTGAATCATGTTCATTAGTGTTTCAATTGTAGATGTATTAAGATTATTGTAGTTTAAAGACTCATTATTTATATATTATTCTTAATTTTTAACCCATATTGAATATTAAACCTTTTTAGACATAGGTTTTGGATGGAAACCCATAAATGTAATTTATAATAGCATGCTCAATATGCTTGGCATGTGCAATCTTATATTCAAGTGATGAAACTTTTATAAATAAAGGTTAGATTTGATTTTGTAATGCCACTATCCTATTAATAATATGATGTGAGATAATTATGACACTCTAAATATATTCATTCAATTATTGAGTATTTTTATGGATGACCATACTAGATACAATAATACTCATTGATTGATAACATTTAGCTTTATATTCATAAACCCTAAACATGTTCGATTAGATATTCACATAAAATCATATAGGTTTATTCACCCTACCTCTTAGTTTTGTGATAATATGGTCCTCTAAATATTATATAATCCCTTTTAAAATAATAGGGAAGGGATGGTAGATATAATCTCCTTTGGTCTATGGGGAGAAGGAATGAAATAACTCACACATGGAATCATTTTATATTCAAAATTCATGGAATATGTGTTACCAAGGATAGATAAGAATTCATCATTATTAATATCATCCTTAGTTTTATAGTGTAAAACTTTAACCAAGTTATTTTCATGATATTAAAACATATTAAATATTTGAGGAAAGAAACATGACCATCATATATTGATTCAAATAATATAAATTTTTAGCATCCATTATAACTAAGTTAATATTTTTCTTAAATGAATAAGGAGAAATAATAAATTAGATTTGAAACCATAAGAATTAAAAATGATACCCTAAGGGATAAATACTTAGGGTTTTCCATACTCAAAAAAAATATCAAATTCATCATAATTTTTTCTATATTTTTTATATTTAGGTGATTAAAATAACATAGAACTATTGAAATTTAGACTGTGAAAGATAGTAAATTAAAAATATAGAGTTTAAATCTAAAAAAGGATTGATTGAACTTTTTAAATATATAAATGACAAAGATAATATAAAAGAGAGGACACTTAAATTTTTTTATGATATATATTACTCACTTCTTATGTGACAATCCTTGTGACGACTCTTATAATAGCTCTATAACTACTTGGATTGAGAAACAAATAGTGAAAACTTGCATGGACACTATGGATGAATCTTAGGCACCTATGTAAATTGTTATTATTCACTATCTATCAGGACAATCTAGGTTATATTTATTGGTCTATTTTTACACATATTTTTGTCCTTAATTTTTTTGATTATTTATGTGTATTTGATTTCCCTCAGCATTGTGAAAAAATTCTAATTTTGATTCTTTATCCATCGAAATCCTAACTTAAATTTTGACACTAGATATATTTTAAAAATGGGGTTAGAGAGATGGGTTAGACAACCCAAATAAATCTCCACTAAGTGATTAAACATTTCTTACATTAAAATATTATTAAAAGTGATAAAACCATAAGTAGTTCTCCCACATAGGTGTGCTTTTTTATCAATTATTATCCACTAGAATGTAATGAAATGATTTGGTTTTCAATATTTGAAAGAATGTAATATTGACTTTTGATTCATATTTAGACTTGGATTTAGGGTTAATCCTTTAAGTTTTGTTCAAATGTTAATGCTTTATATAGTGTCTCAAGGAAGTGAAAGTGGATTTCTCAATGTGAATGAGAAATAGTGACCAAGTTAGCCTATAAATATGACCTTAAGATTGATTTGTATTTATAGATTATTTTTTGGTAATTACCCCAATGACATGTAAAATAGGTCTAGGCTTGCGCAATGGAGATGTTTGAGTTTGAAAAATATATGTGAAGGTTATTTGGATGCTATTGATAAAGGAAAACACCTAAAATAATCACCAACATCTAAATATTATTAATATTATCTATAAATAGAAAATTGGTGATCTAGAATATGGTGATAGATTACTTAGTATTATAGAGTGTTATGGCATAAAATAGCGAGATTCTAAATATTAATGATAGAAAATTTGGTTTGGTATAAAAAAATATAGATGTAAATAGATAGGTTAATTTAGATTAAAATGTGTATGTGCAAGTCATATATGTCAAATATATGTAAAACTTGATGTTGTCAATTATATAATAATTTTGTGCCTAAAAAATATAATTTAAAGTGGAACCCTTGAGTAATGGTAGTGTACACACATAATTTTTATATATCACATTTTTCCATAATGTATTTGTCATGATCTAGCAATCTTTGTCCACTTCTGTCCATTTAGTTATTTTTCCACTTTTTTATCATCCATTATCATCATTATAGCCTTGATTCATCTTGATATACTCATATTCATGTCAAGTTTATCTTTTTTAGCTTTAAGATTAAAATCATCCAGTATGTGAGTTTTTGTCTTCATTCTTATCCCTTTTTCCCGTTGGTAAAAAATTAGTAGTATGTGTTCATGTCCCTCTCTATTTTATGGGTCCTTTTAAACATGGATTGATTTCACAAACCTTTTATTTCATGTATCACATTATTCCATGTTCGGCCTTCATGCATCATGCTCTAGAGATCCCTATATATAGTTCTATCCTTAGTCATTTCCTAAGAATATATATAATACAAACTTTCATCTCTAAATTATTGATATGAGCATATATATTATCTATTGTTACACTTGAAAAATGGTTTACATATTGATTCTACAAACAATATACATCATTTCTAAGTATTTTTATGTTATCACCTTATGCTAAAATAACCTTATAATGGGAGAATATATTTTCAATTTATTATTCTAGAGAGGAGATGAAACCTTTAGTATCACATGGGATGAATTAAAATCACATTATACATTTATTTTGGTTCCAATAAATTGGGATATTTCGTTTTAACTCCTTAAGGCTTAGTCCAAGTTAGTTAACTTGCACACTCTTCTTTTTTAACTACATTTAAGGGTTGGGTCAAGGTTTGAAAGATACAAAATTTAGTTCATTATTTTAACTAATTCCATAAAAATATTGCATATTCCTACTTGTTATTTTCCTATGAACATTCCCATAGACACCAAAATTTGGTATAATCCCAACTTTAATGTCATTTATTGAAACTTTACACGTATAGTATCAATGATGAATAAGGTATATATTGGAACATTTAATTAGATATTATCCATATAGTTCATACATTTTTTCACTCATCATTCATCTTTTCTTTATTATATGAGGATATATAATCCTATTATTTTATCTTTTTGGATAATCCCATTATTTATGGATAGGTTTGGGCTTGCATAACTCTTAGTGGGAAATGGAATTTTACAAGCATAATTTGTAAAGACTATTTTATGTCACATTTCATTTGAATATTATTTTTGTCCCTAGGGTCTTGTTGCATTTGATTTTTCACACCAATAAGTCTCCTAAATTTGAATTAAAAAAACTCTATAAATACAAAGCTACTCTAAGGCATTAAGTATGACACTCCACACACTAGAAATCTATACATATATTTACATGTTATATTTATAGAATTTATTAGTTTGTATTCAAATTTTTCAAATGCTAGAATCATATCTAAATGATTTTACTAGGGGTAAAATAATAGAAGGAACATATATACTTGCATTGAAAATTTTGTACATACATGTTAGTGGGAGAACAAAATTTGATTTTGATCTCTCTTCAAAGTATTTCCAAAGTAGTGTAATGCTTGGGCATTCAATAGGGATTGACAAAGGCCATTAAAAATTCATCCCTTTCACCTAACACCCCTATTTGATATGCATTTTTTATATATAATAAATTAATATTTTTTAATTTTATGTAGATTCATGTGCCATTTTAGGTTTTAAAGTGTATCAACTATCTCATTAAACATAGGTAAAAGTAGTCAAATAGGTAGATTTCAATCAAAGTTAGTGGGGAAACTTCTACAGTTAAAGTACACTGTTAGCCTAAATTATTCTCTAGGGAGCATGGTCATGTCCAATAATATTATAGTATTCTAATTATAATCCTTAATTATCATAGTTTTTATTTTCTTGCTTTTCACTATGAATCATCAATCATAGTCAATTGGGACAAGTCGATCACTAAACATGACCAATGTACATTGATGTCTAGATAATGCTAACTTATCCAAAAGTAGTTTAATATTATACCTATTTCTATACACAATCATAGTCACACCTTATATTTATTCTAACTTTAAAATATCTAAGAAATATCAACATATAATTATATTCAAGATAAGTACATTTCTTATTAGTGTTTTTTGAAAATATAATTTTTCTATATTTATCAAGTTTCAAATCAGAATTATTTTTTATTTGATAGGGTAAAAGACCAAGTTTTATAAGGATCTTAGAACACCAAAAGTGAAATACAAAAGTATCAAAAATCCAAACCAAGGCCTCCCATCAAAAACTAACTATACTAAATTAAAAGCAAGGAAAATAAAAATAACAAATATTAGGAGGTGGTCCCTCTAGTGGTTCTTCATCCTCCTCAAGATTATTCATATAGATGTCCTGCTTAACCTTTGAGATATTAATCCATGTGCACTTCCTAGGTCTTTCTAATACCTCTCCTATAAGAATCATACTAGGCATCTTCAGTCTATAGACTTGTAGGGGAGTCTTCTTTATTAGAGTTAATTTGGAGGAGCTAGGTGGAGGGAAGGTTCCATGATCTTATATAATTATTTGACATGGGTATAAACAAGTTTAGAATAATATATGAATAAATATATGATGAATTATGCCTTCCTATGAAGGGAATTCTATTCTTATATAATATTGGCAAGGTTCAGCCCTATTCTTGTACCTTAGAATTGAATTTCTCCAGCTACACCTTGTTTTTTTATCTCCTCTAATAAAATCAATTTACCCTTTTGGGAGGTCTCCTCAGAAATTCACTCTTCAACAGTGATCAACTTGGGTTTAGATATGAAGAGATTAAGGGGAAGGTCATTGACAGGGGCTTTGGAAAGACTGGCCTGGGGGTACTCTTGAAAGGTTGGTAGGATCTTGAGGTGAGATCCTCCTCCATGGAATCCTTTTAAGAGTCCTCCCTAGTAGAGATTCCACTTGATGGACCTCTCAACCTTACAGGGTTTGGTCATGTTTGATGAGGAGAAGAATCATCCCCTGGTGTAGGATAGGGTTAGTCTTATTTACTTGATCAACTATAGTAAATTTAAGAGATTTAAATAGGAAAAAAGGTAGGATTATGTTATAGCCTATAAAGTGATTTAGTAAATAAAAAGGTGAGAAAATATCAAGGTGTATTTACCCTCAAGATTCATATAGTGCATTAAATAGATATAATTTTTTGGTGAATGATGATGAAGGTCCACCTAGGGGAAGCCTTTCTTGTCAATCTTCAAAAACTCATTCATCTAAAAAAATAGTTAAATTATATCTTATTTATTTATTTGGTCCTTGAAAGCCTTAGTCCCTCATAGGACATACCAATTTCCTCCCTAATAAACTCCTTTGTAACATTGGTTTTTATGCCATGAATTTTCAAATTTAGAATTGTTAATAACTCAATATCTTCAAAATTATGATCTCTTTAAATTTGTATACCTAATATTAAACATATTAAGTTTTGAATAAGAAATAGGCTAAAACATATTAATTAGCTTATACATTTTTTAGCATTTATTTTTTGATTTTTCACCTTAAGGTTTCAGTTTAATTTTTGGTTTCTATACCCCAAATATATTTTATGTTTTAATTTTAATTTCAATTTCAATTTCTTTCTTTTCCTACTTTCTAGAAACAATGTTTCAATGGTTTCAAAACTCAAAGGAGTTGGTGTTCTATGAAAAGTGTCCTTTGTTTTTAACTCAACCATTATGTGAGGGGTACTTCCTTAATACTCAATCCATTAAACAAAACTATATATGAATTTTAATTTCCACGTACCTCATAGTATACCAAAAATGCCTATGTTTTATTTTTCATCTTTAGTAATATTTCAAGCATTTATTTTTTGTAGTGCACCAATAAGTGTTTAGACCAAGGAAGTTAATCTCAACACATAATAAAAATGGGATAATGTGGGTATGGGTTTGTTTAATCCTTCATATTTAGTTCCATTTGGTCCTTTTTCATTATTTGTGACTGGAACTAATATATATATATATATAAGATCCTACAAAGTAAACATACCCTACCTAATCACTATTAATATTCTTTATTCATTGGCATAACTGATTTTTTAATTATAAGTAGGTTTGGTGTTTTTTATATTTTATTTATTTTGGGTCAAAAAATATAAAATGGATTCTAATTTTGAAATTCCCAATGATGATTGTCCTTTTAATTTCTTCCTCTCTAAATATGTTAAACCTTATGCTTATGATAATCAATATACTTATGATCAAAACTACATAATTACTAATGCTTATTATATAAATTAGTAATATTATTGGATATATGTGAGTATGAGTATGGATCCACTAATCAAAATGAATATGATTAGTAAAATAGTGAATATTATAGCAAATATTAAAATGAATACACTAATTCAAAAATTGAAAAAATATAATTTCATATATTCCTTCCTTGTATTCCTCTTTTCATAAATCATAAAAAAACTATATTAATAGTGAATATATTTCACCCCTTAATCTCTCACAAGGATCAAAATGTGACTAATCAATAATTAGTACGCCTTATTTACCTCTTAAGTTTATTATTTCACTACATTGCATTATTAAATATAAACTACAAAAGTATAACCCTTTCATAGAAATGGAAAATGAAATGAATATGTGTGGAATTCCCTCTCCCTCTATAGAAATTTTAGATGATGTAAATAAATATGATACACCAAATTATACTCCAATCATGGCTAATTATATACAATATTGTGATAAAACATTTCCTCCCTTAGAGGTGGTAAATAATGTAGTAACATCACATGATACTTCTTATCCCTCTCTTGAAATTTCAAAGGATAAAATTAAATGTGATACATAAAAAAATTATATTATTGCTTTATGTTTACAATATTTTTTAGTAACGTATATTCTTGACACATAATCATTGTAAAACCTCTATCTTTATTGCAATAAAAGAGTATATCTCTAAGTCGATAGGATAAAGTATTATAATTACTTGGGAAATGCAATATGGTTTGGTCACTTGTAGTAACTCAAGATAAAATTTATTAATAAAATCCATTTATTAAAAATACATTATGATTGAGTTGTAAAAGGTATCTAGTTGGTATACCACACTATTCTAATATGATAGGATAAAATTAAATAGAGTGAGATAAGAGAAAACATAGGTTATAGAGTATAGAGATAATTAAATTAGAATAGATAAGAGTGATAATATAGTCGAGATTGTGGAGGTTTAGATTAAAGGTATTTGTGGAAGTAAAAAGGTTATTGTGATATATTTTTATGAATAAATAGATTTTGATTAGGAAATATATGTGTGATAAGTACTATAAAAAATTATAAATGAATATAATATCTAAATACGTATGAAAATTTTATGAATGAATATAATATCTAAATACTTATAATACTAACCTCTATGTTAAATTATCTATAACTATAGTCAACTTAAACCTTATAACTATCTATAATTAAGTTGTATATTGTATGTCAACATTTCTTAACACCACACATACTTTGGTTACCTAATGTCCAAAGGGAAGAATCCAATATATTTTATTAATATAATATTTATTTAAACTAAAGAGTGTTAGGAAAAAATACTAAAAAAAAATCCACTCTAAAATAAAGATAACCATGGATTCATTACCTAAATTAAAATCATCCTTTTTTAAACCACAAGAAGAAGATTTTTGGGTCATAGTTTTAAAGATCTTATGACATTGGATCTTAAGACATGATAAGCACATAAAATAATCAAGAATTAAAATTAATAAACCATTTCATTATGTTATACATAATATTGAGTTGCTTAGAAAAATTGGCACACCTTGCAATCAATCAATCAATTGATTATTAGTTTGAGACCATACTCAATTATTTATTGATAGTTTGATCCATTTAAGGTTATACTAGATTTGATGCCAAGATATCCAACTTTATCAAATTGGTAAGAGAGATATTATTAAAAATATTTGCACTCTAAATATACAATAATTTTGTGGATAAAGTGTTTGTGAAATAAGAAAAATAGTTCTTTATGGATTTTGCACCTAAGGTATGACATGTAGAAAGAAGGGGGATCTTTAAGATATGTTACTTATTAGAATATTTGGTATAAATGATTGGTACAGGAACCAATGCATTTTGGGGGATCTTCAAGATACATGAATCATAATAATAATAATAATATGTATGGGATGAAAAATATAGGTATCACATTAAGCATTAATTATTTAAGAGTGATGAGGATATTATTAAGAGATTAAAAGGAACATGTTTTAAAAGAGAAAAATGGTGAATGAGGATATGATAAAATATATTAAAGAAGATAGAATTATATTTGACATTAATAAATAAATGTAGAAGAAATAAATAGAATATAAGATACTGAGGATAACTAGGACTATGTAAGATATCAATTTGGTCTCTGCTAATGAATCTTGCCCTCTTTGAAATCAAGATGCTACTCTAATGAAATAAACAAATTACCATTAGTATAACTAGAATAAACACAATAATTTAATGAAATAAATAATATAAAATATATATTATACTATACATAGTAAAATTTCAAGAATGAAAAGTAGAAAATATTATTATATATAGTTGCACTTTTGGGAACCTTAAAACTATTCAAAATCTTAGACTTAGAAGACTAGATGGTGGTGATAAGTAAGACCCACAATGGATGAGGTATACATCATAGTGATATGAAATATGGATAAGATGAGATATATTATATAATAAGGATAATAAAATATAATTATAAGATGAAATCAGTACATAATATTTTATAAATTAAATAATGAAGCATATAAGGTTATAATCAAGAATAAATAATACATAGTGATAGAATAAAATAACAAATAGATGTTGGAAGAGACCCCAACCTTGGAACAGATAGTGAATTATAAGATAATAATAATATGAAGGTATAAGAGACATAGGAGAGAGAGAAATAAGGAATTATATTAGGATAAGAAGGATTAGTCAATTATAACCTTTGGGTAGAGGATATTGCAGAGATAAAAGAGCAAGAAAAAGAAACTAGAAGTGATTTCCTAATTCAAAACCACAACCACAAGAGACATAAATAGGAGATGAACCCTTTTGACAAAATTTCACACCCCCCATGTTGATTCACATATGATATAAACATCCATTTACAATATGGGAAGAAGTATTTATAGGAGAAAAATTGAATAATAGTTACCATAGTTTCAATAAAGAATTAAAAAGCAAAATGGATTTTTTAGCTAATCAAGTACAATTATCAGGGAGAATATATTTTTAATGATAAGTGAGAAGAGATGAAGGATGGATTATAATAATAGTAATAAAATAATGTGATAACTAATAAATAATCTTGAGTAGTGCTTCAAGAATGAACGTATCAAGTAATTAGAGTAGTATTAGTGAAATTAAGTAATATAACATTCACAAAATGATACAAAATAAATTAAGTTTCCTCTATCAAAAAAAGCTACCAAACATTAATAATAATGTCTCTTCATATTATTTTCCTATTAAATAATCCATATCATAACATATTAGAAAGCAATGTAATTCTATTTTTTGGGACACTAATAGATGATACATTGAAGTGGTATATGAAAATAAATTCATGCCATGCAAATTTATAGTTCAATGCATAAAAATAATTAAAAGTGTATTTTCATTATCTAGATATCCCAAAATAAAACATCAATAAAATTCACAAACTCATATAAAAAAAGACTATAAGAGTATGATCAGATATTTAAGGTAATAGTTAGAGAAGCAAAGGAACCCATAAAATCAAAATAATGGATTGATAGATGTGATAATTCAAGATACATATATTATTTTATGTTTACTACCATAATTATAGGCCAGTATTGATGGGAATATATTTATCACATTTGTGGAGACATTATAAATGGCATCACAAGTATAAGCACTAACTTGGAGATGGGAAACAAATTCCTTCTTGAAGGGTAATATGGAGATATTACAATAGGATTTAAAAAAATAATAATGTTGAAATAGGAAATTTATATTAAGGGTGATGATTTTATCTCACTAAAAGATAGAAATAACCTGCCATAACCTCAAATATGGTGTAAAATTTGTTTCATATAAGGGAATTCATGGATAAAGTGTCCACATTAAGGAATAGAAAAATGAAAAAAAATAATGATATCATCTCAAATGCTAGTAGGTATGTCCCACCAATTCAATAGCCTATATATATATAAAATACTATTTATTATGTTAAACATATGATTTAAACCCATAAAAAATTATGCCCCATGATAGAGGTATCACCACCAATAAACTAATTGATGTATTATATCATGTTTAGATCATTCAATCATTACAAAAATATTTTCCTTGGACATGATGGAAGATATATAGGAAATAAATAGGATATGATCTAGGGTAGTCCAAAAAATTCCATCACCATAGCCACAATTTGTAAATCCTACTAGATATTGTATCTTATCCAACAACACAATATTTCACATCACAAAAGTCCCTTTCTCAATATTATAATATTAACTAAGGTGGTTATATAGGTGGATACCATGTTGGAAAAGGGAACTAATAAAAAGGAAAAGGTTATTACCAGAGATATAACTAGGGATAAAACCATGAAAGGCCACCTCCTACCTATTATGAATGTAGAAAAAATGGCCACATTACAAGAAATTACATGGATGAACCGCATGTTAAATGTGGTTTCTACCATGAGAAAGGAATACATGACTCTTTTTCTTTCCATAAAGTGGCTTAATTTTATAAAAATAGAAGTGTGAAATAATAAAAACTATAAATGTCCCTTCCATAAAAAGGTGCAAAGCATCTAAATAAAATACCAAAGGTCTAAGAGACTAAAAGATGATGAAATAAAGTAAGGCATGCAAAGGAAGATGACAAAATCAAAGATGAAAGAGAATATTCACATAAATGAACATAAAATTTAGATAATATAAGATAATTTTTAATAGTGATAAAATAACATATGGAAAACCTAGAAAATAGACAACATTGAATACCTATTGATGAACCAAAACTAAGGGTTGTAGGAACTACTATAAGTGGGGCAAAGAAAGAAAGGGAATGGTGAAGTAACATATTCTAAGGAATAATTAGACATGGATAATGAATGAGACTATCCAAATAAATATTAACATGAGATAATATTTTAAAAGAGTGGGAAAATCATTTAGGATAATCAATATAAGGATAAAATCAAGATGACTTACTTTGATGAGGCATAAATTTATATTTTAAAAAATATATTGAAAGGATTCAAAATGCATATGAATATAAAGGATCTAGATGTTAATTAATATGGAGTAACATTGATGATGAAAGACACTATCCAAATACATATTAACATGAGATAATATTAGAAAAGAGTGGGAAAATCATTTAGGATAATCAAGATAGGGAGCAAATCAAGATGACTTACTTTGTTGAGGCATAAATTGAGATTTTTAAAAAAGTACTGAAAGGATTCAAAATTCATATGAATACAAAGGATTTAAATGTTAATTAATAAGAAAATATTAAATAAAAACTGACATAGACATTAATAAGACACAACATGGAGAACTAGGTGGGAAAACCTCAAGATGAGGTAAAAAACCCACAATGATTATTCAATATTCAAGAAACTTTTAGCTAATACAATATAAACTTCTCCTTCTCACTTCCTCTCAATAAATTTCTCAAAACCTTTTTAAATCACTTAATTAATTTTGAATGATATTGTTTCATATCAATTCATCATGATTCATAATAGGGGCAAAACCCTATTTATAATAAAATGTGAAGGGACGTGACCGTTGTAACCAACAGGTCCAATATCTTGAAAGCTATTTAATAAAAATTGAAAGTATTAAAAAATATATAATATTTATATTTATTTCATGAGTTTTTCACCTCATTTTAGTAAAAAAATAATATATTATTATTTAATTAACTACCAATTTAAACTAAGGGTTAATTAATCCCACTTTATCATTAAATGCTCTAAAACTCCCACTTAATGTTAAGTGGGGATAAAATTCATAGTCACCTTAAAAAAGGAATTATACTATGTACATATTTTAAGGGTTTTAAAAACATTCATCATGTAGAACATCAAATTTTGAAAAAAAAAAATTATAATCCATAAATTACTCGAAACTAAGTTTAGGCTAGCATGACTGTGAAACTACATCTCACAATCTCTCGTGAATAATCACTAATCATATTTGAATCCTTTTATAACATAATAAACTCCATTAAAAATTATGATTTTAATGTATTGGTTAAAAAATTAAAACTTTCACATGAAGTTTAATTATATTACATAATTTCCCCACAAATCTTATAATTATTTACAATGAGAAGTATAGAGAAGAAGAACACATGGTTGTTAGGAAGTGACATTGTCATGCACAATCTACCTCAATGAAAACTCTGAGAGGCCTAACATTGCATGAAACTAACAAAAAATAGTATAACCAAGTGGTTTTGTGAAAATATCTTCCATTTTTCCATCTACAGGACAAAACTTTAGATCTATATCACTATTGAGGATGTTCTATAAGATAAAATGCACATGAACTTCAATATGATTAAATTATTGGTGATACACACCTGTGAAACTTAAACCCATATCCAAAAATAGATTTATGATAGCATATTATTGTTATCATCACAATAACCAAATACATAAAGATAAAACATGACATATGTGTATCTATGTTAAAACACATTTTAAACAATCAAGTCTTGTTTAAGGCAAACAAGTTCACTACTTTGATTACAAAGTTAGTGAAAAAACATAAATTATTGTATGCAATTCATTATTTTATGTATCTAATACTGATAAGATGAGCATTGCTAACTATCATGTGATGGACATATAATAATTTGCTAATAATATGATACTAATTTTATTCAAACATTAGATATCTTATTAGTAATACTTCATTTTAAATTTTAGTCTTATCAAATATTTGAAAATTTAATATGCTTCAATAAAAGGCTAAGGTATAACCTCCCATACATAAAATATGGATAATTTAAGCATGATATACAATCATCCAATCAAATAGATATGAGACTGAAATAAATAATTTCAAATTTCTATGAATAGAATTATTAGTAAAGTAAATGATGAAGAGGTGATAATACAAATTCCATTTACACTTTTCATTTCATAAAATATTTGATTATGAAACTAAATATATAAGGATGTGAGCATAAAAAATCAAATGAGAGTATATAAACATATTAGCATGAAATTTCCTCAATAATTACATGAAATTATTAATACATAAAGGATCCAAACTTATTGAGCATAATATTTTTACCAAATGCAATAACTAAACATGATCATTTTATCAAATTAACCATGATGTTATGCATATAATATATTTCCATGCTAACTCGTATCAATTGAAAATAACCATAATAACTATATATTTTCTTTGATTTCTCATCTAAAATAAATACATTTATTACAATATAATTTTAATAAACATTTTTCAAGAGTCAAACTAAATCATTTTGCTAACAAATACAATGTATATGAGACATTATCAATATAGTTAGTATCTCTAAAGTAAAAAAATTTAGTTTTATCAAATAAAATGAAATGATATAAGAATACATGTATTTTTTATGTACAAAAATGTGCATATTAATTAGGGGTTATTATTTAGAATATGCACAATAGTATTCATAGCTTCAACTTATAAGAACTAGGAGGAAAATTTGTAAAATACAACATTGTTCTAGCCATCTCAATAATGATGTAGTTTTTCCTTTCAAAAATATAATTTTCCTAAGGGGAATAGGGAGTTGTTAATTCATTTTGAATACCAAAAATAATGTAAAAAAATAAAACTCTTAATTAATATATTCAGCACCATTATAAGTTCTTAATCTCTTAATATAAATAATAGATGCATTTTCAACAAATGTTTTAAATTATTTGAATTCAGACAACACATCATATTTAATTTTGATAAAATATGACCAAATAATTATATTGTAATCATCAATAAAAAGTGATAGTATGCAAAGAACCATTAAGATAAACACCTTAAATGGGTCCTACATCATCACTATGAATCAATTCTAAAGAATGTGAAAAATTCAAATCATGATTCCTATGAAAGGGGTTAGTATGTTTCTTACAATGTAAGCAACCCTCACAAGTTTCATGATGAGAAGGTATATAAGGAATTACAACAACAATATTATGACTAGACATACCATGTAAAATTGTAAATTTAACATGTCCTAATCTTTCATGAAATAATTCAGATTCATTCCTTCCATGTGATGAAAGAAAGCATGTAGAATAAAAGAAAATATATAAACCATTCTTTTTAACCCCTTCAATAGTTATAGACCTAGATTGGTTTCTATTATACCAACTATTTATAAGTAATGTTATAATGAAATTATCATTTTTAAGTTGTGAATGAGATAACAAATTACTTTTAAGCTTTGGTACATAGAAAACATTATTAATAACAACATTTGAAAATTTTGTCTTTCCTTGCTTAGTTGATTATACAAATGAATTATCCCCTAAGTAAATATTTTTAATGATATATATATATATAATCACAAAAAAAATAGTAGATAATAAATTCATATGGAACAATACACCGCTATCTAAAATTAAATCATTTTCATTTAAACCAAATAAAGTAGGTTGTAAAGTAATAGCATTTTGATCTTGATTATTATCCTAATTAGGGTTTTAATTATATTTCTTCCTTTTGTTATTTTTATAATATTGATTGTTAAATCTATATTTTTATAACAAGTTTCCATTCCATGATCAAATTCACCATGTATATTGTAATTTCCATTAAACATATGTTTATGATTCTTATTACTAGATTTATTATTCCTATTTGAGCCAGAAGTAGAATTAGAGTTAGATTTCTTTTTCTTATTATTATTAGAAGTAGTATTTAAGGTGATAATTGCCTAAGTGAAATTATATTTAGAATAAAAATTAGTCATAACTTTCTCTTATTGAATTAGGAAAGTGGAAAAAGTGGTAAGGTCGAGGATATCTTAGTTTGATATTTAGAATTCAAAATTGAAATGAAATTTGTAAACTTTTCATGAATATTTAATTGAATGATAAAACAAATTAGTTGATCCTAATTTAAATTATATTTACAAACATATAACTAAGCTTTAATTTTTTAATTCTAGTAAGTAAATTCAAAACCTTTTCAGCACCTTTCATAGGTGTAGTTAGCAATTCTACAATTATTTCAATAATTTTTAAGGGATGAGTTCCCTCATGCATTGATTCAAAGAGTTTTAAATCATCTCTAAGAGACTTATGATTACCAATGTGTAGAAGTAATTCATCCTTAACATTCCCTAAGATAATGGAAATGTATTCCTATGACTTCTATTAAAATTCATTGGTAAGCTCTACTACTCACCTAACCTATTGCATTTATTGGGATAGGAATAGGTGACTTATGGATTATTTGTCCATATTTGATGTTATATCAAATTTATCTATGCATTCAATTTTGTTAGTAGGTTGGTTGTGTTATGAAGTAATCATTGCCTAGGTAGACTATAAATAGGAGGTAGTGGGTAGTTATTTATCATGTTGAGAATTTTTCTCTTATTGAAGCTTGTGGAGATTTCCCCCCTTGAAGTGTCTCATCTTTTATTCATATATTATAATATATTTCAATCAAATTTCCTTTTATTATTGTTATTATAATTTATTATTTAAGTAATTTCATTACAAGTGGTATTAGAGCTATGATTTAGGAAATCTTATGGTCAAAACCCTAATTTTAGGGATTTGCTTATATCTTTAAATCCACTACAAATTTCCTTATAATTTTTTATTTAGTGAATAATTCAAGGAAATCATACAAAAAAATAACATTTGAAGGATTGTAAACTATGGGTTGATGAAAAGGTGTTAAAACTCCAAATAAAACTCCTCATAAGAAAGATATGGAGTCAGAAGGAGGAGTTACAAGATCCTTTGTACTAGTTTTCTCTGAGATAGATCACAAAGTGAGATAAATGGACTATAGTGTTCAAGGCATTCAAAGTGATATGCAAGGATAATAATCTTATATGAAATTTGTATAACCTAATTTGATAAATATCATGATGGATTTATAAAATAATAAACCAAATCATCCATCTATCATTATTACACAACCCTAATAGGGTTGATCTCTGAACCATCTTTATCAAACACCATGTAACTTTCCACAAAGTAAACTATTACCAAAGGTGGATACACACAAATTTAATGTAATGGATCCACTCAATTTGATCAACCAAATGGAGATTTTTTTTATCTACATCAGATCCCATGTGGATACAAGGTTACCATGGCATCCTTGTATCTAAAACCTAAAAAAATCAGTTGGTATTGATGGTTGTGTGCCCAAAATAAAAATATGACTCTCAATGTCACTCGGTCAATTTTTATAGAGAATATATAATTACACTATAGAAATAGTGTGTTAGAGAATTACTTTAGACAATTGGAAAAGTTATGTTAGAGTGGCTCAGTCAAGGATTATATTCATCATTTTCAAAACCTATCTTTATGTGTGGAGATAAATTCTTATGAGAACCTAAATGCCCTATTTATAGGTGGCCTCAAGGGCCACATTCAACATGAGGTATGCATGTTTAATCCATGTAAAGTTTCTAATTCTATTATCATGGCATGTAAGGTTAAGTAAAAATTCATAGCCAACAATAAGAAGCTATTCACTCACTTCAAATATCATAGCATATTGACACCATCATTTCTTCCACCTACTAGATTGCCCCCTTAGACATTTAAGAGAAACATGCAAAAATATTATGTTTTGATTGTATTAGCAAGTGGAGAAAAGGACATGGATGTGTTGATATGAAGTTGCTTTAAATTAAGGGATATGATGAAGATAATGATGCCTCCAATGATGATGAGGAATAAATATATGAGGTACCTGAACATTACTAACCTACAATATATTTTCATATACTTTTAGTTATTATCACTCCTCAAACACTTAAGGTGGTGTTTTTTCCAATAAAAATAAGGTGATGAAGTTTATTGAGTTAGGGAGCACATGTAAATTCATCAACCATAAGTTTTCCACTTGATTAAACTATTTCATTTACCCAACACTAGAATTTCAATTATTGATTATAGATGGTGGCACATTCGATTGTTCAGTGAAATGCCATAGTATTAAGTTTGCTATGGATGAGTAAAATATATATTATCCTATTTTTATTAGTCCCATGGGTGGTGAGGAAAGTTTCTTTGGAGTTCAATGGCACATAACCTTGGGTTTAATTAAGATTAAATTATAGGAACTATTCATGTGATTTCATTTTGAAGGAAGGAAAATTCAACTAAGTAGATTACAGGGAAAATATCCACAATTGGTTAGTTCATGCTTAAATTATCTCCTAAGTAAATAGTTTAAATGATCAAATGGAGTGATACAACACTATCTAAAATTAATTAATTTTCATTTAAACCAAATAAAGTAGGTTGCAAAGTAATAATATTTTGATCTTGATTATTATCCTAATTAGGGTTTTGATTATATTTCTTCCTTTGGTTATTTTTAGAATATTGATTGTTAAGTCTATATTTTTATAATAAGTTTCCATTCCATGATCAAATTCACCATGTATATTATAATTCCCATTAAACTTTTATTTATGATTCTTATTACTAGATTTATTATTCCTATTTGAGCCAGAAATAGAATTAGAGTTAGATTTCTTTTTCTTATTATTATTATAAGTAGTATTTAAGGTGATAATTTCCTAAGTGAAATTATCTTTAGAATCAAAATTAGTCATAACTTTCTCTTAGTGAATTAGGAAAGTGGACAAAGTGGTAAGGTCAAGGATATCTTGCTCAACTTTTCATGAATATTTAATTAAATGATAAAACAAATTAGTTGATCCTAATTGAAATTATAGTTACAACTATCTAATTGAGCTTTAATGTTTTTAATTTTAGTAAGTAAATTCAAAACCTTTTCAACACCTTTCATAGGTGTAGCTATAAATTCTATAATTAACTCAATAATTTTCAAGGGATGAGTTCCCTCATGCATGGATTCAAAGAGTTTTAAAGAATCTCTAAGAGACTTATGATTACCAATGTGTAGAAGGAATTCATCCTTAACACTCCCTAATATAATGGACATGTATTCCTATGACTTATATTAAAATTCATTGGTAAGCTATACTACACACCTAACCTATCACATGTGTTGGGATAGAAATAGGTGACATGTGGATTACTTGTCCATATTTGATGTTATATCACATTTATCTATAGATTAATTTTGTTAGTAGGTTGGTTGTGTTATGAAGTAACCAATGCCTAGGTAGACTATAAATAGGAGGTAGTGTGTAGTTATTTATCATGTTGAGAATTTTTCTCTTAATGAAGCTTGTGGAGATTTCCCCCCTTGAAGTGTCTTATATATTATTCATATATTATACTATATTTCATTCATATTTCCTTTTATTGTTGTTATTATAATTTATTATTTAATTAATTTCATTACAAGTGGTATTAGAGCTATGATTTATGAAATATTATGGTCAAAACCCTAATTTTAGGGATTTACTTATATCTTTCAATCCACTATAAATTTCCTTATAATTTTTTATTGAGCGAATAATTCAAGGACATCATACAAAAAAATAACATTTGGAGGACTGTAAACTATGGGTTGATGAAAAGGTGATAAAACTCCAAATAAAACTCCTCATAAGAAATATATGGAGTCAAAAAGAGGAGTTGTAAGATCCTTTGTACTAGTTTTCTCTGAGATAAATCACAAAGTGAGCAAAATGGACTACAGTGTGTAAGGTATTCAAAGTGATATACAAGGCATAAAATCTTATATGAAATCAATATAACCTAATTTGATAAATATCATGATGGATTTATAAAATAATCAACCAAATCATCCATCTATCATTATTACACAACCCTACTAGGGTATATCTTCCAACCATCTTTATCCAAAACCAAGTAACTTTCCACAAACTAAACTATTACCAAAGGTGGATACACACAAATTTAATGGAATGGATCCACTCAATTAGATCAACCAAATGGATATTTTTTGTATCTACATCAGATCCCATGTGGATACAAGGTTACCATGGCATCCTTGTATCTAAAACCTAAAGAATTCATTTGGTATTAATGGTTGTGTGCCCAAAATAAAAATATAACTCTGAGTGTCACTTGGTCAATTTTTATAGAGAATCTATAACTAAACTATAGAAATAGTGTGTTAGATAATTACTTTAGACAATTGGAAAAATTATGTTAGAGTAGCTAAGTCAAGGATTATATTCATCATTTTCAAAACCTATCTTTATGTGTGGAGATAAATTCTTATGAGAACCTAAATGTCTTATTTCTGAGTGGCCTCAAGGACCACATTCAACATGAGGTATGCATGTTTAATCCACGTAAAGTTTCTAATTCTATTATCATGGAATGCAAGGCTAAGGAAAAATTCATAGCCAAAAATAAGCTACTATTTACTCACTTAAAAGATCATATAATATTGACACCATCATTTCTTCCACCTACCAGATTGATCCCTTAGAAATTTAAGAGAAACATGCAAAAATATTATGTTTTGTTTTTATTATCAAGTGGAGAAAAGGACATGGATGTGATGATAAGAAGTTTTTATATATTAAAGTATATGATTAAGATGATGATGCCTATAATGATGATGAGGAAGAAATATATGAGGTACCTGAACATTACCAACCTATAGTATATTTTCATGTACTTTTAGGTATTATCATTCCTCAAACACTTAAGGTGGTTTTTTTTTAAATAAAAATAAGGTGATGAAGTTTATTTACTTAGGTAGCACATCTAAATTCATCAAACATATATTTTCAACTTGATTAAATTGTTTCATTTACCCAACACTAGAATTTCAATTATTGATTGTAGATGGTGGCATAGTCGATTGTTCAATGAAATTCCATAGTATTAAGCTTGATATGGATGAGTACAATATATATTCTCCTATTTTTATTATTCCCATGGGTCGTGAGGAATTTTTTTGGGGAGTTAAATGGCTCATAACCTTGGTTTCAATTGAGATTAAATTACAGGAACTATTCATGTGATTTCATTATGAAGGCAAATTGAACTATGTAGATTACAAGAAAAATATCCACAATTGGTTATTTCACATAAGATGAAAAAAATGATAAAAAAGGGTGTATAAGGATTTATATAATGATTATGTTCCATAGACATTAAAATCATAAAGACATCTACACATCTTGATCTACAAATGATTCTTGATGAACACCCATTTATTTTTGGGGCCATGCCAAAAAGACTACCACCAAAAAAAAGAAAATGATCATGAAATTCAACTACTTACATGAATTCAACCACAAAATATCCTACCATATATATATATATATATATATATATACATAAATATACACAAAATATTGAAATTGAAAATATGTTCCATGAGATGCTAGAGGTAGGAATCATCAGGCATAGCCAAAGTGTATATTCATCACCAGTGGTCATGATACATAATAAGGATGACACATGTAGGATGTACCTAGATTATAGGGATCTCAACAAGTATAACATCAAATATAAGTTCCCAATTCTAGTAATTGATGATTTAATTTATGAGTTACATGGTGCTCTTTATTTCAAAAAATTATATATTCATTTGGGGCACCATCAAATTAGATTTAGGGATGAAAATGTTCATAAAACTATTTTTATAACTCATGAAGGCCATTATAATTTTTTCATAATTCCATTTGGTATTAAAAATGCACCATCTACTTTTCAGAGCTTGATGAACACTATTTTTAGGACTTTTTAAGGAAGTTTATGCTAGTTTTATTTGATGACATATTCATTTTATAGTAAGACATGGGAAGAATATTAGCAACATGTAAAACATATGTTGATAGGTATAGAGTAACATCAAATTTATGCAAAGGCATCCAAATGTGCTTTTGGAGTACATATGAATTAGAATACCTAGGCCAAATTGTATCACATGAAGGTATTAAATTTGTTTCTCAAAATATAAAATTTATCATGGAATGGCCAATGCCCAAAACTCTCAAATATCTCTAAGGGTTCATAGGACTAACATGTTACTACTAAAGATTTGTGAAAGGTTATGTTAGCATAACAATTCCACTCATTACATTGATAAATGAAGATTCCTTCCACTAGAATGATGTAGCCACTAAATCATTTGAGCAATTAAAAGAATCTATGTGTACAACCCTAGTTTTGGCTACTCTAGACTTCTAAAAGATGTTCATTACTGAATGTGATTCTTCTGAATTAGGGTTGGGAATAATACTAATGTAAGAAAGAAGACCCATTACATATGAGAGTCATCAATTCAAAGTTAGGAATATAAAAACACCTATCTCTGAGAAATAAATGATGGTTATTCTTCATGTACTCAAATAATGGAGGCCCTATTTTATGGGTAGACACTTTAAGGTGAAAATAGATCATGATAGTATCGAATAATTTTTGGCATAAATATTATCATCTGATGAACAACTAAAATGGGTAAAAAAAATGTTTATTTATGATTTTTAAATCATATAAAATAAGAGTAAAGATAACTTAGTAACAAATGCATTATCCAAACAAAATACATCTATATAAGCATTACTTTATACAATGTCCATGTTGTAGGTAGATTGGATGGATGAATCTTGGTTAGAGTGGAAGTAAAACAAGTATATGAATTTTTTTATTTAGAATATATTGTGATTTTATATATCCTCTAAAAAAATTGAAAGGAAAGGTAATGACCTATGGTATAAGGATAGGCTATATTTGTGAAAATATTTAGAGCTAAAGCTTAAGATTCTTGTAGAGTTGCATGCATCTCCAATTGGGGGAAACTCTAGTTTATTTAAAATTTATCATAGAATAAAGTGAGAAGTATTTTTGAACAGACTCAAAGGAGATGTAAAAAAAATTGTGGCAGAATGCTTGATATTCTAATAGATCAAAGGTGAGATAGTTAAGACCCCAAGTATGTTACAATTTTTAGCAATTCGTAATTAAAGGTGGGAGGAAGTTTCCATGGATTTCATCATATTTTTTCCTTTTTATGAAGGTAATAATTTTATCTTGGTAATTATGGATAGGATTACAAAATATGGCCATTTGTTTTCCTTCTCACACTAATTTACAAAAAATATAGTAATGACTTTTTTTTGGAGGCAATTCTAAAATTACATAGAACCCCAAAAATATTTGTAATTAATTATGATCCTATTTTCACTAGTAATTTTTAGACTGAACTATTTTCCTATTTGGATACTTAGCTATCTCATAACTCATCTTACCACCCCCAATCTGATGGATAAATGGAAGTGGTAAACAAATGTTTAGATGAGTATCTTCACTATTTTGTATTAGATAAGTAAGAATGTTGGGTTAAATGGCTACCACTTATAAAATGTTGGTATAACACATCTTTCCATACCTCTTTTAAAATTTCCTCATTTCTAGCATTATATGGTTACCATCCACCTTCCATCACTTCTTCCTTAAGGGTGAAAAACAAGGTTTGAGACATGGAAGAGCACATTAATCATAAATAAGAGCTTTTGGCTAGTTTGAGAGAGAATTCAGCCATGACACAAAATAGGATGAAGTAGCAATTAAATCAACACCATAGTGAGTGACATTTTGACATGCATGACTATGTATTTGTATATTTTTAACCTTAAAATTAGATGTCCTTCAAGAAATATGAAAAGGACAATAAACTTACTCTAAGTGTTATGGCCCTTATCAAGGTCTACAAAAAATTAAAAGTGTGGCTTATAAGCTTGAGTTTCTTCATTCATCTGACATACACCCAATATTTCATGTTTCTTTCTTAAATAAGGTCATTGAACAAAATGTTTCAACCCAAATCAAGATACGAGAACTAGATGAAGAAGGATGAGTGAATTGATAACTAGAGAAGATCCTACAAATATATACTAATAGATTGAGAACTAGATAGATTAAAGAATATCGGATCAAGTCGAATAACTTGAGAAATGAGGATACAACTTGGGAGGGTGAAGTTTTTCTGCAACATCATCTAGAGTTATTCAACATTAAGGACAACATTATTTTTAAGAGGAAGGTAATTATATACACCTAACCTGTCACATGTATTAGGATAATAATAACTAACTTGTGGCTTATTTATCCCTCTAATATATATATATATATATGTGTATATATATATATATATATATATATATATATATATATATATATTAGTGGGTAATTTTTATCATAATGTTGATAATTCTTATCTTATTGAAGGCTTTGGAGGTTTCCCCCTCAAGGTGGCTTATATTTTATTCATATATTCTGCTATATTTTAGGTGTATTGTGATCTATTGTTATTATACTTTATTGTTGAAGTAATTTCATTACAATATCAAGGTTATTTTTAATCTAGAAGGTGTTTTTTTAATTTTGAATGATAATATTCCATAAATTTTGGGTTATGAATTCTATTTAAATATAGATTTTCCATATATTATAGTTATTTCCATTAAGCATTTGTGATTTATCTAAGGAAAAAAGAAGCAAAGTCATATCTTCCATTTAAATAGGATGGTTAATAATTGAGTAAAATTAAAACTTTTTATTGTGAATTTTAACTTTATTTGATACTAAAACAAATTCAAAGTGCAAACACACAAAAATGTTCAATTTAATGCTAGATAAAGTAAGAAAGTTGTGAAAAATTATGACAACATAGGGTGTCACAAGTGCCATAAAAATATAATAATATAAGAAAAATATAAAAAATTAACCTTTTTATAAATATTTTTTTACATTAATTTAAAAAATAAATTAAATTACACATGAAACTATGACTGGTTTCATAATTTAGATGCCAAATAATGCAAGATTTTGAAATAAATATACACTAAATTACGTGCAAATGAGTCATCCTCATAACAACTAGCTAGAAAATATTATCTAGAAAATTTAAAAATTAATAATAAGATGATTCAAAACATAAAATATACCATGGAGATGCATTTATAAGATGTGAAGACATTAGGATCAATTGTTTACATGACTATGGTTATCTAGGTTTTGACTAGGTCAAATGTCAAAACAAGGTAAACAAATTATCTAAAGTTTTAAACATGTGAAACTTGGTGTGAAAACTAATAAATAAAATTTAAATTAATCTAAATTTTATCAAATTAAAAAAAAAAACAAATCAAAAAAAATTTTTTAGGGGATTTTGAACAAAGGACCTCCTTAGTGACAAGCTTTTAATAAATTAATAACTTCTAACTAATCTACAAGCTTACTTGAGATGTAACATGCACTAATTGATAAAATATTCATATCTCCATTCAATAATTGATGCAATAATAACTTAAAACTCATATATATGGTTCATGTAAATTTTAATTAGTTAAAAAATTGGTAAAAAAAGGTTATCTCTTAAAGTGGGACCCATGGGGCTTACATGGAAATATGAAGATTTTAAAAAATATAATATTTTTAGAATATTTTAACAAACTATATGACATATATCACACTCTTATAAGAATAATGCTTCTTTAGTGGGAGTTTGGAAAATCATAGGAAATTTTATATGTCACCATAGACCTTGAAATTTTGCCAATCTTTTTGAAATCTTGATAGAGAGGAAATCAAACCTTAAAAATAAAATTTTGATGCCAAAATATGTTGAATGTAGCTATTGAGAGGGGGGTGAATTAGTATACAAAAATGCACATTCAATTTTGAAACCATTCCATCATTCATCAACTTGATCTAACAACATAAACATGAAATAACATACATGCAAAGCATAAACAAGAGCACACATCACCTCAATATAATATCTACATGGGAAACTATCTTGGGGGATAAAACCAAATTAACCCTAAAATATGAAATATATTCCTTTTATGACAAGATCCAATTTAGACCAGTTGTAACTGATCAAGGAACTACCATCCCTTATTTTAGTGGGAATACAATCCCATTAAGAGATATTACACCTGTTTAGTTGAGGAACCACAACAACTAGAACTTTATCAAGTTTCACCTTACAAGGATGATACAACCCACTAGATTTTGAGTAGATATAACAACACTTATGAACATCTCCACCTTTGAGTTTATGTCTTCAACACCTGATGATGGACCTTTGATTATCACTTTTCATCTTCACTCCTTCACCCAAATCTCCATGTTGGTAAAATCACATTACATACTTGATCTAACATGTCAGAATCAATTAGGACACATTACATATCACAACTAACCCCACTCTTCATCCCTTCACTCACACTCACTTTGGCAAACCTTCTTAATGCATCGAAAGCCGCCTTTTAGATCACTTTACACTCTTTAGTAATAATTTTATCACCAACTTAACAACATGACAATATGGTCATAGATATAGTCCACACTCTGATCTATCTCTCATATCAACCACCAAGCTCACATAGACACCATCTAACCTTCACTCATTCTTAAGACATCCAAAACATCCTTTACAATCATCCTAGACCTTTTTGCTCATCATTAACCTATAAGAGAACTTATTATACCATCAAAATTATGACTTACATGTCATACACACAGTCCTATATCTAATTTTCTCATCACCCTAATTTTTGGGCACACTCACTCTCTTATCTTCTTCACTTCAATGCTCACTCCTCTCTTTCAAGCCTATAAACCATCTGCTTTGGTTTCACTATGTATAAAGTCATTCTGAATATCGATTCCTTGCTAAAAAATTAGACATTACTTAACCCTTAATAATTATCTCACACTAAAACATGGCTTAATATAATCCACAAAGGTTGTCCATAACATTCATGTGTCACCCTTAAGCAATAACCCCTTTCAATTAGGCTATACTAGCCCTTATAGGTCTCATGGAGACCTATTCACTTTATTATCATAACAATAAGAAAAATAGAAACATAAGAACACTTAAAAATTCATGGTTCCACTCCTTATGTCCCCTTTCACATCTTTAAAATGATCAAAATCATCTTTATTAACCATTATGTGTGCACAATCAACTCAAACACTAATCTGGTGCACAAGAACATCATGAAGAAACACATAGTAAACTTATTAAGCATTATTAATACTCAATATAAATTAATCACACATAAAAAATACATACGTATGATCTTCATAGAGTATACAACACTATCTAATATCTAAGACAACATAAAACATTGAAATGACATCAACCCAAGCTCAAATATCCTTCTCAGGTCACTTACAAAACATGTACAAAAATGTATTCAAATTTGAACCTTAATAACTTTTAATTTACACACTTTAAAACCTTAAAATATATATTTATATATTTTCCTTTTATTCCTCTACAAATTCAATTTTTACACCATGAGCAAATTTTGTCTATATCAAAAGTTATTGCCAAAATATAGAGCATTGATTTTTCCCTTTGCAAAATTGAAATGCCAACGGTCATAGTTAAACCTCAAACACTATGATATCATATTTCATCCTTGAATCTTAGATAAATCATAAACCATAAATCTTATTATAATGATATTATTCTTTAATGATGTTAAACATTAAATAGGTTGACCATTTTGACTCCACTCATGCCATCGATCTCAATCACACAATTAAATGTGAACTGTTAAATCCTTATCCTTTACCTTTGCTCAATGTTAAACATCAAGTACTTCTTACCATCTCACTAATTCCTAACATATTCAATAAAATTCACTCTATGGATCTCATCAAGAGTTTCTCAAACTTTACCTAGTGCAAAATTGACTATGTGAACCCTTGTAATCTATCTAAGAAGCCAACTTTGAACCTCAATAACTTTTATTATGATTAGAAACATGATCTAAAATTTGAACCATAATATCAAATTTAAAATTTTAATATATTAATATATCAAATTGATCCTATAACCTTTGATCATTCAGGATATAACTCCATTAATCTACTCACTTAGATTTTTCTACCACAAATCCAACTATGCCTAGAACTACTTGGAAGGCCACCTTTGCACATGCATATCTTTTTATGCGCTTAATTTCATGACTTAAAATTTAGTGAATATTAACTAGGAAAAAATATAAACAAACCCATATGATAAATTTTTTCTAACATCTTGATTTGTGTAAAATATAACACCATCAAAATTCCTACTCATTTTTTCTTGTCCCATTACAAATTTGGCTAAGTATGGGAAAACACTGCCAAACTGATTAGAAGCCCAAATTTACACTTATATTATGTTTTGCTTCATCACATGACCTAAAACTTATCACATATAAACTAGGCACTAATTCAATCAAAACCATATGACCAAATCCCTTTCACTCATCCACATGTGGTATGGTGATATCATCAAACTACCTACTCATATTTTCTACCACTTAGACCCAAAATGTCTAGATACAAACAATGATCAACTAAATGAAATCCAATAATGTAAAAAATAACTCAAATAATATAAAACCTATTAAAGTACCCCTTGTACATGATGAATATTTCAAACTCATCCCTAGTCATCTCTAAATAGTCAAACTCTGAAGATCAACCAAGCCTACTTCAAGCACACAAGGATAAGCATATTATACACTTTGCCATTATCACTTATAATATAAATGAACTTAATGCACTCACCTAAAAACCTCCATGACATCACCATGACATCATTTAAAACTCTCTAACAATCTCCCCCTTTGTCATTAATGTCAACAACCATCATATAGTAATATATAGCTCAACTTCCTTCTCTCTTCAAACACTCCACAATATGAAATTTATACTTCTTTGACACAATGAGAAATTTGGCATTAAATAATCCTAATGACCTTAAAATAATAAAAATAGGACAATATCATGTTATAAAATTATTAAAAACTCCCCCTTACTTTGAGCCTACCTCTTCTTGCCTTGATAAGTTCCTCTTGCTATAAACCAACACTCTTCTTCAACCAAGCGCTGTAACCAATGAAGATAGATCACATAAAACACTAAAATATAATATAACTCACCAAGAAACATCTAGGAGGGACTCCCCATAATATCTCTAAGCCATTACACCTAGTGAGCATTTATAGATCTCCACACACCATGAAGAACCACCACATAGGCTTAATATCCTTCTATTTTTAAACCAACCCAAAGACCACCAAAAAAACTTCATTCCACTCACCAAATATGAAACACTCACTAAACCAACCTAAAAACTCTCATTAAAACATACATACCTTGGAAATACTGATAAAAAACATCAAATCTTCATACTAAGCATGTCTAGACATATCCCTACTTAGAACTTACATAACACATAACACTGATTAGACACATGTTCAAGACCTGAAAATTCATATATAGATCACTCTCATATTTCCCTTAAAATAAAAAATATTTACAACACCTATCTCATTCTCTATAATATAATCTATTCACAAACCAACTTGCCAATTAGGCCTCCATCTTGACAAAATCATGAGTAACTTGAAAACTAAAAAAAATCAAATCTATATGAAATTTTATTTGACAACCCATTTGAGATATTCATCCTATTTATAATCCTTAGATCTCAAATTATAAGGTATAACACTTTTTTGGCATAGCCCAAAACCTTAGAAACTAAAATTAAACAATGTCAACAAACCTCCTTCTGGTTAATGCAAACCTCTGAAACTTCTTTCACACCTAAAAACCCCCTTCACACACTTATAGATAAATATTTTAGCTTCCACACCTTTGGAAACCCATATATACTATAACCCATTTTAGACCTGCTTTCCCTTAAGCTAAAACCAAGAAAATTGAGAGTACTTAAAAATATCTAATTTGACTTCAACATACCTTCAGACCATAAAAACATCTGGATCACATCACAAATAATTGAAAAGACATTTTTGAGCACCAAAATCTTTCTTGACATTTCATCAATACTATTATACCACTTGTAAACACCCATTCTAACCCTATAAACTCTTCTCATCACAACACTTCTCCCATATTGACATGCACCAATCTGAAATTGAACTTCTCTGATCCATGGACCTAACAAACTACTCATAGAGCTTATAAATCTCCCCCTTGAATCTATACTGATTGAAATTTTTGTATTTAGAGAAAACACACTTACTTTCACACTTGGAAATCTCCATATCCTACTTCCAAACCTTACATACATAACTTCATTCTTCACCACTTTGACCAACTAGATCATCCTCCAAATCACTTGACTTCTTCATGTCCTTTCAAAATAATCCAACACATAATTTCCTAACCTTTACTATCTTGAAATAAAAACCAAAGATTAATTTTTATCCTCTTTGTCTCCTCTTACTAAAAAGTGTCTCCTTGAAGCCTAGATAGAGACACCCACTCTTGACATGGAGAGACTAAAATTCCCAAAACTCTAGAGATTCCCATATCTCAATAACCTTTTTTGTCTTATAGTCTTGCCTCATTATTTGATTGATTTTGAATAGATTTTTTGATTTATACTTATCAACAAATGATAATAATATAAATTCTTAACTTTCCTTCATTTTTGATCTATTTTCCACCTTGGTAAACAATCCATCAAGACTCTTGGACTCAACAAGGTTAGTCACCTTAGTCTTTATTGACTCAAGTATCCATACCATAGTTTAAATTTTCTCATCTTCCAAATCCATCTTACCTACTTGATCCTTGAGCTTATCCTAATTTCCAACATAGCCTTCTAAAGCAACTTTCTTATCGTCCTTATGACTAGAAGAATTGAAAATGATTACCTTTGGTTTCCATTCCTAAGTTTGTCCTTTCTCAGACCTTTTAGGAGCTCTATACCTTTGACATACATTGAATACCTATATACACCACTTTTATGTAGTCTATCAATATGATCACTCTTATGACAACTAAAACAAATAACATCATTCGTATCTTTTGACATATTTGAACTATAATCAATATTTGGCCAAAAAATCCTATCATAGCTCCATGAATGTCCATACTTGACTTATTTCTTTTTACTATCCTTAGCTCTATGACCATACATTTTACATGTATAATAATGACCATGAAATAAACTAGCATGCCTTGAAGAATTTGGTTATCTAATAGACCTTGTATTGATTTCAAAGCTTGCATTCTCTTTGACTTGCTTAGACTTCTCATGTTCCTTTCTTAGTTTATATAACTTGTCTATGAGTTGCTCATGCTCATTTTAAAAAAAAATTATCTTAGTTTTCATCTCATCAATATCACCTTGCTTTGAACTAATTTTGACATTTGCTTCTTCTAACTAAGGTTTAAGATGTCTACATTCCTTTTTTCTTGTCTTCAAATTTGCACTAGTTATCCCTAACTGATCTTTGATATTGCTGATCTAATTTTCATATTATTTAACTTGTGATTATTTTTGTTCTTTTTCAATCTTGCCTATTTTGATTATGAATTTTTCATACTCATTGTTTAGGAAAACTAGATCAATGTTCATTTGAACATATTCATCTCCTTTAGCTCTCATGCTTGAACATGCAACCCCAACTAAATTCCAAGAACATAGATAGTCTCCTTATCCCTATTAACTTCTTTAACCAAGTCATCCTTCATTATAAATTCTTTCTCTTTAATATGACTAATTTTTTCTCCAATACTTTTAACTATTGATCTCAATTAAAGATTTTCTTTCTTTAACTACTTACTCATCTTGTGCTACTTAGGATCAAAATTCAGGCTGGTATGTTTCTTCTAGAGTATTGGATCTGATACCAAATGTTAAAATTAGATAATAATAGGGGGTGAATTAGTATAATATAATTCACATTCAATTCTAAAACCATTTCATCATTCATCAACTTGATCTAGCAACATAAACATGAAAGCACATACATCTAAATAATGAACAAGATTATACATCACATCAACACAAAATCTACATGGGAAAATCTCTTGGGGGATAAAACCCATTGAACCATGTAAGATGGACTAAAATACTATAATGACAAGATCTAATTTAGACCAACTACAATTAATCAAGAAACTATCATCCCTTATTTTAGTGAGACTGCAATCCCACAAGGAGCCACTACACCTATCTATATAAGTAGCCATAATAACTAGACCTTTATCAAGTTTCACCTTGTAACCCCTAGATGTTGATCATCCACAACAACACCTATGAACATCTCCACCTTTGAGCTGATGTCTTCGACACTTAATGATGGACCTCTAATTATCACTCTTCACCTTCATTCTTTCACCCAACTCTCCCTATTGACCAAAGTGCATTACATACTTGAATAAACATATAAAAATAAATTAAGACACATTACATATCTTAACTAACCCCACTCTCAAACCCTTCACTCACACTCAGTTCAGCAAACGTTCTCAATGCATCTAAAACCACCTTTTGGATCACTCTACACTCTTTATAAAAGATCTTTCACTACATTAAAAACATGACTAGATGATCATACACATAGTCCACATTATGATATACTTATTAGATCAACCATAAAGCTCACATAGACACTGTCTATCTTTTTCTCATTCTCAAGACATCCAAAACATCCTTTTGGATTATCCTAGACATTTTCACTCATGCTCAACCTACAAGATCACTTATGATAACATCATAATTATGACCTAAAGTTCATACACATATTCCTCAATATTCCTTTCTCATCACCCCAACTATTAGGCACACTCACTCTCTTCTCTTCTTCACTTCAACACTCACTCCTATCTCTCAAGCCTAGAAACCATCTCCTTTGATTTCACTATATATAGAGTCATCATGAATATCAATTCATTGGCCAGACATTAGACATTCCTTAACCCTTGAATATTATCTCATACTAAAACATGGATCAATATAATCCGTAAATGTCATCCATAGCATTCATGTGTCACCCTTAAGCAATAACCCCTTTCAATTAGGCTATACTAGCCCTTATAGGTCTCATGGAGACCTATTCACTCCATTAACACAATAATGAGAAAAACAAAAAATTAGGACCACTTAATAATACATGGGTCCATTACTTATTTCCCCTTCAACATTCTCAAATGATCATAGTGATGTTTATTCACCACTACTTGTGCACAATCAACTCAAACATTAACCAAGTGTACAAGAACATCATGAACAAACACATAGTCAACTTCTTAAGCATTGTTCATACTCAATATATATTTAACACATCTAAAAAATCCATATCAATGATTTTAATGGAGTCTACAACACTATTAAATAGCTAAGAGAATATGGAACATTAAAATAACATCAACAAAAGCTTAAATATCTTTCTCAAGTCACTTACAGAACATGTAAAAAAACATAGTCAAATTTTAACCTTCCTAAATTATAATATACAAAATTTCATACCTTTAAATATATATTTAAAAATTTACCTTAGAATCCTCTAAAATCTCACTTTTTACACCATGACCAAATTTTTCCTGTATCAAAAGTTATAGCTAAAATATAGAGTATTGGTTTTTTCCTTTACAAAATTCAAATGCCAATGGTCACAATTAAACCTTGGAAACTATGATATCATCTCATGTCCTTTCACATTATATAAATCATCCAACATTGATCTTATTTTAAGGAAATTATTTTTTAACAATGTTAAACTTTTAATAGGTTCACCACTTTGAATCCACTCACATCATTGATCTCAATAGCACGATTAAATCAAACCATTAAATTCTTATCCTTTACTTTTAATCAGTGTTAAAATTTGAGTAATTCTTTCCATCTCATTTATTATTGACATATTAGACCAAATTCACTCCTAATCCACAAGAGTTGATCAAACTTTACCTAGTGCAAAATTGACTAAGTATGGGAACCCTTACAATCTATCTGAGAAGCCTTTTAACCTCAATAACTTTTGTTTCAATTAGATGGATGATCTAAAACTTTAACCATAATATCACCTTAAAATTGGAATCTATTAATGTATCAACATGATATTATAAGCTATTGAGGTCAACATATCCCCATTTTTGAAAATTAGGACCCTTGAGATACTTTGAACCTTAACCCTGAAAACATGGCATGTTTTGAACATTATTAGAACTTGAATATCATCCACTTTGATAAAGTTATCTTATTTATTTATGGTTTTGCTTTGAGATTTCTTAATGTTTCTAATAATTGGTCTTCACATCTTATATTTTTAGGTTTAATGGGGCCCTATTGAAAGGATAATCCTTAGAATTTACAAAGTGACTCTATTCAAGTTTTCACTAGCCTTGGGTTTGTGAAAATTCTAATCTAAATTCATGTTATGAATGATCTCCTCCAAAAAACCTATCATAAACCCTTGGTTTATATTTACATTTAGTAGGAATATTTCAAATTATGACCCACTCCTAATTTTATTCTAAGGCTTAGTCATGTTTCACAATATAACCAAACCCTAACCTAAAATCATGTTTCATCCCTTTTCATTATTTTCCCCCTTATTGTTTCTTTATTTATAATTGAGTCTAATGTTTGAGATTGCAAGGATCCTTTTAATTTTCTATCATGGTCCCATTTATTACCTATTTATAATAAATCCTTAATGCTAAGGCCCCATTCATGTTTATCAACATGAATGAGACCTTAGTCTTAATGTTTTATCCTAAGTCTTATTTCTTCTTGAGTCCTAACTTAAATACCTCACTTCTTTGTAGATATAACCACATACATTTTTTCTTGAGGGGATAATACAATGGAGTGAATAAAACTTGAAAAACCTAATTATTTTGTCCTTTAGACCAATAATTTGCAAGCATCCGGATCATGATCGATGACTTATGCCTCATCAGGATCGACGATCTAACAAAATTAATGTAGCGATGAAAATTAAAAGGCCCAGGAAGCCTGATGGGCTCATAAAATGGTACTTACACATTCAAATATTGATTAAAAAAATGTCCCCACACATTAAATTGAACTAATGACATGCAACTACTTGAATCATGATTGATGACTCTCACTTTATCAAGGGTTTTAATCAGATGGAATGAATTAAATCTAAGATCTATGGAATACAAGAATTTGATGAGATTAAAATTGACATTCTCATGAATTTTATTTGAAATCCATGAGGCTGTCATTGACATATATGATACCATCAACTTTAAGCCCACCAAACCTAAAGAACTTTATGAGCTTAAATTTGATGTTCTCATGAACATCATTTTATATCCATGAGGCCATGATTGATGTCTATGAGGCCATCAAATTCAAGCTCTTCAAACATTTTACTTAGATAAAAAGGATTTCATTTGAGGGGTCATTTTATATTATGATTTAAGACATAGAATAAAATATTTTAGTCTAAGTTTGTGGCATGTTTATTAACATGAAATAAACTAGGCTTAAAATATTTTAGCCTAAGTTATTTTATGACTATGCACTAATTAAAGTTTGTGTATCTCATAATATCAATGGATCATGCTTCATCAAGCTTAGATTATCTAATGGCATGAAATCATTAATGACTATTAAATGGTTCTATGAGAGCCTACAATCTTGACATATGGTAGACACACATTCAATATATGGCTAGTGTAGGATGTGAAGCTCAAAACTCCCATGGAGAGGCCAAATGGCACAAATAATGACATGAATAAAAAAAGCAATATTTTAAATACCAAGGACTAGAACTTCAATGTCATTTATGAAAAATGCCAAAAAAGTGCCAGATAAATGCTAAATAAGTGCCACACAAGCACAAAGTGATGAAAATGAAGATCTTGGATTCTTTAAAAGGAAAACATATAAAGGTAAAGGTAAAAATAAATAAAACAAATGAAAAGTGCATTGGTAATATAGAACAAAATGTCCAAGGGTCTAATATCCCAATGACAAGCTTCATAAGACAAAATAACAAGGTTAATCAACATCAGAGTTGGAAGGTAGATTCCTGGGTTTAAATCAATTAGCTTGGGACATTTGAATTCAATTATGGGGATTGTTGTTAAAAAGATCCAAAGTTTGAGTTAATGGTTACAATAATTATAGAAACTCCTAAAGAATGATAAATAACTAACTAAGAGGATTGAACAACTCCTTGGGACCATGCTGACTACTCCTTCACAACCCACTATCCTAGGCATCATCAAAGATGATGAGTTCAAACACAAAGATACCTTGGTCACCCAAGAAATAATAAGTAAATGTCAAGGCCATTCTAGAGAATACAATTGTAGGATATTAGACATGATCCTTAATGCAAGAGAAAGGATAGTTGAGGCCAAAAGCATTAAGGAAGACATGGCTAAAAATGACAAAGAATTGAATGCTCTAGATGACAATGAGGAGGAGTGTCTTTTAAGACCAGATATGGACTTGAAGCAACTCAATGAGCAACACCAAAATTCTATTAAAATCCTCTAACAACAACAAGAAAGTTCTCAAGAGTAGGGCCCACTAGCCAATTAGTTGAACAATATTTTATTTTGTAAAAACTTTGTAATATTTTGAAAATAGAATATCATTTTGTCAAGGCATAAGTTAGTTTGTTAGCATATTTCCTCTAGGTTAGTTTAGTTTGGAAAAGAAAATGTATTCTAGAAATTTGTAGAAAAAGGAAAACTTTCTTTACTTCTTGTACATTTGAATCTTATAACTAACCAATATAATACCTTGTCTTCGTATAAAAGGTAGTACTACCATTTTGTAAGGGAAAGAATTTTGAGCAAAATTTGTATATTTTGAGAAGTTAATAAAATCAAGTAACTCTAAAAATATTTTCCAAGTTTTTTATGTCAATTTTTTCATGGCTTTTCTCTCAATTCCTAGTATAAAGTCTTAAACTTAAATAGTTTCCAAGAATTTTGAGTTGCATCTTTGATTACAAGGTTGCTCATTTTTACTTATGTTATACTGGTTGAATGATATTGAAATTGATTCATTTTATTTGCCCTACATTATAATGTGCAAATTCTATTTTAATGTAGTAGAATATCTTTAAAGTAAATTTAGGTACTTATTTATATAATCTTTGAAAGTTTTCCTAGTGTGTAGTCAGATATGAGCTTATGTTATTTTGCACTATACACTGGTTAAATGCATACTCAATTGTAATTGAAACTTTATCATAATGTTTAGGGCTAAGATCAGTAATCACTTATTCTCTTTCTTCCTTACCCTTATCTTTTACTTCTTAACTAGATTTCTCTAGTTTAGATTTCATTGTAAATGTCCATCTAGATTAGCCTATAGTTTAGGCTTCAATTATAATTCACTAGTATTATCATAGATACTTATACTTTTTAAAGATTCAATCCGTGGTGGCTCCCAACCATCAATTAATATGAATTTTGTCAGGCAGTTAACCATTGCTCTACTACTATTTCACCATAGGCAACATAAGTTGCCAAAACCTATTACTCATGCTATAAATTTCTAGAATTCTAAAATGAGAAGTATTATTTGAAAACTAAGGAAACCTATTATACATAGAGGCATCAACAGGACCCCACTAGCACTAAAAGGAGGGCATCTTTGTGAATTGGTTGAATCTTTTTTAATCTTCATGTTTTTATCTAAGATTGGTGTTATCATTGCACTTTTGCATAATTATTTGCTTATAATTGTAAATATCATTGATCTTTGTGGTATTTGACATATATTTATGCTTATTTTAGACAAAGAACATAGTTCTTTGATGTTTTATGCTTAATTTGGGTAAATATGGCTTAAGGTCTCAAAATCCATGGTAATTGAGGTTGGAATAGCTTGTTTTGGTCAAATATTGGTATATTTATCATATATTTGGGTTTATTTGAGCTTGGAATTATAAAGATAGACCATATTTGCATAATTGGACACATCTTTGAGCTAGATTAGTCAAAGATTGACATTCTTTATTGTTATTTATAAAAGTATTTACAAAATTTGCTTAATGTTCAGGTTTAATCATTATTCTTTATAAAGATTAACTTGGCACATCATATTTTAAATAGGATCTTCAATCTTCAAGCTAGAATTGATAAGGATCTGAACAAGATCACATTAATATATAAGAGAACCTTTTCTTGAGCTTTAATTCCATAGAAGAGTTAGGTGAGATAAAGGTAGACATAGATGTTCCAAATCTTTGCCAACTCAACTACTTTAAGGTACTCCTACCTTTGACCTTCATCTAGGTATGGCTTAGTTGAGAGATTACTTAATCAATGTGCTAGGTGTGGTACATTATATCCCACATAATCCTAAAAAAATACTTGCCAACATTTTTCCCAACTGTTATTGTAACTATTGAAGAGCACATTAAATCTTCCAAAGCTAAATTAAGATTGCTAAATGTCATATATGAAGATGTAACATGTAGATTATTCCTCTTTACTTTTCAAGATGCTTCATATGAATGGTTTCTCAATTTGCTTGATAATTATATTACTAGTTTAGATGGTTTCACTAATGTTTTCATAGACCATTTTGGTAAAATGGTTAATCCATGTGACATCTACCATTAGTTCACCACCATCAAGAGGGATACAAGCAAGCCCATAATGTCCTTTAATTCCAAGTTCTAGAATATGTATAATAAGACCATAGACCCTTATAATCCTAATGATGATTTAGATCTATAAATCTACAAGGATGCAGTAGATCCTATGAGTTTTGTGTTCCTAAAAATTTCTCTTCTACCTATAACTTCATTAGACTAGGCTTATTCTAAATTAGTAATCATCAATGATCAAATGTAGCCCCAAAGACAAATAGCATTCTTTGTTTCAAATATCAACCTACATTTTCCCACTCTAAACATATTTCCTAATAATAGTTATAATGTTCCATCCTTGAATCAACTCCCAAATTTGAATCAATTGCATTTGAGTCATGATACTCTTAATTAGAACCTAGGATTCTTGAGTCATCCTAATACTAATGAATTCAATGCAAATGATCAACAATCTTTAGTACCAGATATTAGTACAAACAATAACTAGGTTCATAATTCTAAAACTCCCAAGAATGAGAATGAGTCCATTCTGAAAATGGTCCAAAAATTAAGCACTAATTTCCTTCAGCTATGAAAACAAGTTGGTAATATTGGAGAGAGCTCTAATAATAAATTTTAATTCCAAAGGTTTAATAGGCCTAATAATAGGTTTTAGAATGATAGTTTACACAATAATAAGAATAAATAACCATCTCCTAAAAATATGACTATGGAAATTAATCTTATTGATATTGCTTTGCCTAATTATTATAGGGTGCATTATATAACCAAACATGGTGAGATTGATTACATTGAGTTTTTAAATTCTTTTGAAGCTTTCCAAGAAGAGTTAGACACATTTGAAGTGATCCCTAATAAGGATATTGGTGTAGGTACTTCAGAATCTAATCTTATTGAACAAAATTTCATGGTGGAGACATTTTATTTCCCTTTTCATGAAGACAACAAACCTAATGATGTCCCTGAGGAAATCTAGGATTTCCAAAAATTCTTGAAGAAGACTTATCCTTTGAGGAATATAGAGAAAAGGAAGCCCTTAACTACCTCAATATCTCTAAATAACTTTGGAACTCGTCTAGACACTTCTTCAAATAATGATCTAGAACCACCCAAAGGGAGTACCTGTAAGCATAATGTTGATGTTCCTAGTTCTTCAAATAATACTAGTTATAATATTATTGAGGACATGAAGAAGATAAAAGCTAACATCACATTGCATGAATTGAGGTATATCATAGAAAAAAGGGACCTCTTTCTATAATCATTGTCAAATAAATCTTAAAAACCACCCAAAATTGGCAATGCTAATATGGCTATGCATAAAGCTAATGCAGAATCTCCTCCTTTCCTACTTAGAGTCAAGATGTTTGGTAAGAATTTGCATAATTATTTATTGGATTCTAGTGCATCTATGAATATCATAATAGTAATTATTTTCAAACAACTTGGCTTGACACCTATTAATTTTGATAGAGTTGTTACTCAATTGGATAAATCTAGAGTCAAAGTGATTTAAGAATTATTAAATATCCATACACAATTGGACTCTAAGACTAGACTATAATAGTTTATTTATATCCAAGTTGTTGACATTCCTAATATTTATGGGATCTTGTTAAGTAAGGAATGGAACAAATCTCTGAATGGCTACATGTCCATAGATTGTTTACATTTATGGTTTCCTTGGAAAGGAGTTCCAAACTAGATCAAGGTTGAAAGAGAGTTGAGGATGAAACACATGATCATTGAGTACAATGTTTTCAATGAAAGAATAAACATAATTGAATTTGATTTGGAAGTTTTCACCTTAAAAATTACAAAGGTATGTCATCCTAAGAGGACTCATGTTATGCTTAGGATGTGAAAGCTAAATTTTGACAATGTAAGTTTGGGTTTGGGGTCAATATCATCCTAACCGATCCTGCTAGTAAGAAATATCATTCATCTTATAGGCTCTAGTTTCCATGCACCAATAACCTTATTGATTATGAGGCCCTCATTTTAGGCTTGTAATTTTCCATTAAGAATAAGGTCAAGCAACTGCTAGTTTATGTTTATTTAGAACTAGCAGTCAACTAGGTGAGAAGTAAATATCAATACAAACTCTAATACCTCAATAGGTATAATTTTAGGTTCTAGAATATAAATAAGTTATTTGATGACTTGAACATTTCATCCATCCCTAGAGAGGAGAACAAAGTTGTTGATGAGTTGGTATCTACTACAACTAACCTCATACCTAACCAAGAGTCACCCAACTTTAGCATTAAGTTGATACCTTATCCTTTGGTCTGAGATAATGTGAATCATTTTTAGGTCTTTAGTGATGATAAAAAAATATTGAATTTAATGACTATTTTAAGGAAATTTGAGACTTAGATCATTGATGAAACTCATGAAAATATAATTAGGGAAGGCAAGTTTGATGGTAAGGTCATTTAGTTGAATGACAATAAGATCCCTAAGGGGATGATTACCTTAGAGAATCTATTTGATCAATATAAGCTAGGGGAAGATTCAAAGGTTCCTAAAGTAAATGGGAATGACTAAAATGTTATTGATCATGGACCCCAGGATCAATCCTAGTTTGTTAACATTGGGAAGGTTTATACTAGTGCTAAAAATAAGAGAGCCAAAGAGTTATTAAAAAAATACAAAGATGTAATAGCTTGGTCTTATGATTACTTAAAGATCTTTGATTGAAGAGTCATCACCAATACTATACTTCTTAAATAAAGTTTTAAACCCTTTAGGTATAAATAAAGTCCTATGAACCCTATCCTAGAACCCATGATCTTCAAAGAGGTCAAGAGATTGCTATATGCTAGAATTGAGTTTCCCATCAGATATTTTACTTGGGTGGCCAATTTGGTTCCAGTCAAAAAGAATAATGGTGAGATTAGGTTATGCATTGACATTATAAATTTGAGTAAATCATCTAAAAATGATAATTATCCTCTTCCCTCTATTGACAAGGTAATACAAATTATTTTAGGTTCAACCATGGTGTCTTTTTTTTATGGTTTCTTAGGCTATAACCAAGTTTTGGTAGATAAGAAAGATAAAATGAAGACATCTTTCACAACCAAGTGGGGAACCTTTGCCTATAAAAGAATTTAGTTTTGATTAATAAACATAGGATATGCTTTTCAAAGGGACATGGGCCATACATTCAATGGTCTGATTGGTAAGTGTATTATTATATACATGGATGATCTAACCATTTTTTCTAATAATAGGGAATATCACTTTATGCATGTACAATAAGTATTTGAGAGATGTAGAAGGTGTGGAATCTCCATCAACCCCAAGAGTATAATCTTTTGTCTTATAGAAGGTAAATTGTTAGGCCATATCATAATTAAAGATGGGATCTTCATAGATCTTGAAAGATTGGAAGCTATATCTAGGATAGAGCCTCTAAGTAGTATAAAAGAGTTAAAATCATTCTTTGATAAATTAAATTTTGTAAGAATATTCATTTCTCATTTTGCAAAAATTGTCAATCTATTGAATGATATGCTGAAAAATGATGAAAAGGTCACTTAGAATGAGGAATCAAAGAAAGAATTCAATAACATCAAATAGTTTCTCTAGTATTGATAAGTCATGATTTTTCAAATGACTTATATCTCTATTCTTTTGTATTTGACCATACTACGGCTATAGCTTTAACTTAGAATATTGATGGGTGTGATCACCTAATAGCTTTTATGAATACTAACCTTAAAAATGTTGAATTGAATTATTCATTTATTAATATATAAACATATACATTACTTAAGGTAGTGAATAAATTTAGGCACTATATCATTAGAAATAAGGTACATGCTATTCTACCTGATCCTGCATAAAGCTTATGATGAGACATAATGAACTTGGAGAATGTAGAGGTAAATGGATGTCAATTTTGCAAGAATATGACATAGAAATGAAAAATACAAAACTGGTAAGGTGCCAAGGTCCAATTCAAATTATTGTTAATACCATCCCTATGCTAAGTATTATGTAAATTGATCAACAAAGATTTCAATCTAGTGAATGGTATGATTCCATCATTTATTTACTAATTAATGGTACTTATCCTACATGACTAATTAGGGAGCAAAAGAGGGCCCTTAGGCTCAAGTAAACCCATTATCTGATCAAAATTGGGGTTTATACAAAAATAAATTTGAAGGGGTCTACTTGAGATGTGTCTTAAAAGAAGAAGTTACCCAAATAATTATCACCTTCTATGAGAAGTTAAGTAATGGGAACCCATAGGGAAGGATAACAATCGAAAATATCCTTATAAATGACTATGATTGGCCAACTATTTTCAAAGATGCTCATAAGCATGTGAGGGAATGTCACTCATACTATAAATTTATCACCAAAGAACCAAAATAAGTAATGCCTTTACAACCAATCATGATTTCCAAACCTTTTGTACAAGGGGGGTTGGACTTTTTAGGGGTAATCATCACCAATTCATCACAAGTATATCCTGACTACCATAGATTATTTCATAAGATGGACTAAAGTTGTATCCACCAAATAATGTAAGACTAAATAAGTGATCAGTTTCTTAAAGGAGAACATATGTACTAGATTTGGAACTCCAGTCTCTTTGGTGTGTGATAATGGATCCAAATTTATATCCATAGAGATGATAAAATGGGCATATGATAATGGCATTTGTCTTAAGTTTTCATCCAACCATTATCCTCAATGAAATGGAGTGTCTAAGTCTACCAACAAAAACATAATGAAAGCAATCAAGAAGTCCACTATAGACAAACCTAGGAATTGGCATAAGCTTCTCAAGTATGCCCTATGGGAAGATATGATAAGGATCAAGAAAGATTTAAGATAATCACCATTTTTATTGATGTATGGATAAGAACTTATATTCCCTATCACTCTCAAGATGCCTACATACAAATTCATGCAATAATATATGGAAGAAGTCCAAGAGCTTTCAAATTCAAGATTGCTAGACATCATCCAAATATAAGATGCATGGGAAGAAGCCTTTTATAATTTTATTATATATTAAACCATAGTGAAGAGGTGGTTTGACCAGAGATAAAAAATTAATTTTTTTAGATAAGGGGATTTAGTTCTCCTTTAGGATAAAGCATCTGAGCCTAAAGGCAAACATGAAAAGTTCACACCTCTATAGATTGGACCCTATCATATTTTAGACACACTAGGAGACAAGACCTTTATACTTAAATACTTACAAGGAGCAAAGTTCACACTACCCACCATTGGGCAATACCTCAAGGATTACATTTCTCCTATTCCCCCTAAGGTCTTTATGGAGTAAATTAGTAAGATGGCTAGATTTAATATAGGTAGGATAGTTAATTTCTTTGAGTTCTTTCCTTCTTATTCATTATCTATACATAAGCATGTACATATGTTGATTTTATTTTATCTTCTACTTTGTTGTTTTTGTTGGGTGTTTGCTTTTATTGCCTTGTTCCTTACTTCCAATAAGTCTTTTTAGACAACCCAAATCAAAGTTTATTTAGCTTTATTGAAACTCTAAAGTCCAAGAATGTGTGTATGAACCTTATACATATGCTAACCATGGGTATAAAATGTGAGCCTAATGTTGTGATTTTAAGAAACTGAAAAAGACTCATGAAAGAGATCAATTGTTCCATGAGAACTTGAACATTGTCTTGACCTAATTTTGATTTTAAGAATATTTATACCTATAAGATGAATTATTGATATATTGATGCAAATTCATGCTTTTAATTAACAAACATCTTTACTTGTGACAATGGTTGTATCCATAGGTGATTTTTTGAGGAGAAGATAAAAGTGTTCCCAACCTTGCTAAAAGCATAAAAGATCTAAAATAAAAAAATAAGAATTCAATGAAAAATCAAAAGATTTTAAATCATAGGTGATTTTGGTAATCTCCATCAAGGATATGGATGCTTGGATAGTAGTGGATCTAGGCCGTGAGTGGAGATAAAGGAATATTTATCAGGGCTATGGATGCCTGGCTAGTAGTAGAGCAATGCCCAAGACTTCATAGAACTAGAAGCATGGGTCTTAATAAATATCTAAACATGCTCTAAGTTAGTGTTAATGATTAAAGAGATGAAACATGAAAGTTGTCTCCTAAATCCCATGGAAAATAGTAAGTGGAATCAAAGCACACATGAAATGGCTATGTCTTGATATTTGACCCTAACTCTACAAGTGTAAGCTTTGTTTCAACCATAAAATGATCTAGATAATGGCATTGATAAAGTGGAGTGGATGACTTAATTTTTTCTTTAAACCAGAGTCTCTAAGTCCTAACATATTTCTATGTTTCCCCAAAAATTCAGCATTTTTTTAGGTTAACATACCCCGATTTTGAAAATTGGGACCCTTGAGATACTTTGAACCTTAACCCTAAAACCATGGCATGTTTTGGACATTATTAGAATTTTAAGATCATCCACTTTGATAATGTTGGCTTACTTATTTTTGGTTTTGCTTTGAGATTACCTAATGTTGTTAATAATTTGTCTTAATTTATTATAGTTACAAGTTTCATGGGTCCCTATTGAAGGGATCATGCTTAGAATTTGTAGAGTGATCTATTCAAGTTTTCACTAGCCTTGGGTTTGTGAAAATCCAAATCTAAATTCACGTTCTAAAATCTCTGCTAAAAAAAACCTAGCATAAACCCTTGGTTCAAATTTACATTTGGTAATAATATTGAGAATTATGACTCAAGCCTAATTTTATGCTAAGGCTTAGTCATGTTTTGCAACATGACCAAATCTTAACTTATAATCATGCTTGGTCCTTTCTCATTATTTTTCCCCTTGTTGTTTCCTTTTTTCTAATTGAGTCTAATGTTCATGATTGGCATGAAACTTTTAATTTTATAGCATGGTCCCTTTTATTACCTCTTTAGCCTAAATCCTTAACACTATGGCCTTTTTCATGTTTATCAACATGAATGAGACCTTAGTCTTCACATTTTAGCCTAAATCTTAATTTAAATACCTTGCTTCATTATAGATTTGATAGCCCTCACTTTATCATGAGGGGAAAAGTATTATGGAGGAGGAAAACCTAACCATTTGGTCCTTCAAACCAATAACATGTGAGCATATAGATCATTATCGATGGCTCATACATCATCGAGACCAAAGATATAATGAAGTGAACATAGTGACAAAAAGTCAAAAGACTAGTAAGCCTCATGGGGTTACCATGTGACACTCCCACATTTTAAGATTGATAAAAAAGGGTCCTATACATTAAATTAACTAGGAATGTGAAATTGCTCAGATCATGATTGACGGATCTTGCTTCATCATGGATTTTAATTGGATTTAGTGAATTAAATCTAATATCTATAGAATATAAGAATTTGATAAGATTAAAATTGACATTCTCTTGAAAACCATTTGACATTTATGAGTCCATCATTGATGTCCATGATCCCATCAAATTTAATCCCACTAAACCTGAATAATTTCAAGATCTTAAATTTGATGTTCTCATGAACATCATTTGGCATCCATGAGGCCATAATTGACATACACTAGGCCATCAAATTTAAGCTCTTTGAACATTTTACCTAGACAAAAGGGGTGTGTTTTATGTCATTCAAGGTGTCATTTGATAGTATGATTTAAAACTTAGCATAAAATATTTTAGTCTAAGTTTGTGGCATGTTTATTAACATGAAATAAACTTATCTTGAAATATTCTAGCCTAAGTTATTTTATGACTATGTATTGATCAAATTTCATGCATCTCACTAGATCAATGGATCATGCTTCATTAGGATTGGATGATCCAATGACATGAAATTTCCAAAGACTATACAATCATTTTTCAAGAGCCCACGGGCTCAATAGGTGGTAGACACATGTTCAATATATGACTGGTGTAAGATACAAAGCTCATAAAGCTTGTGGAAATGCCAAGTGGCATAACTAATAATGTGAATTAGAAATCAATCTTTTAAATACCAATGGCTAGTGCTTTGAATGCATTTATTAAAAATTCCATGCAAGTGACAGATAAATGTCAAATAAGTGCCATGTAAGCAAAAAGTGATAAAAATGAAGATCTTGGATTCTATAAAAGGTAAATGTATAAAGGCAAAGGTTAAAATCAATAAAACTAAGGAAGAGTGCATTATTATAGCAGAACATAGTGGCCAAGGGTCTAATATCCCAATGGTAAGCTTTAAAAGAGAAAATAACAAGGTTAATCAACATCAAAGTTATAAGGTAGATTCCTAGGTTTAAATAAATTAGCTTGGGACATTTTAATACAATTCTAAGAATTATTGTTAAAAATATCCAAAGTTTGATTGCATGGTCATAGGAACTAGAAAGACTCCTGAATGATGATAAGGAACTAAATGGGAGGATTAAACAACTCCTTGGGAGCATGTTGACTAATCTTGCACATCCCACTATCCGAAGCATCATCAAGGATGATGAGTTCAAACATAGAGCTTCCTTGGTAACCCAAAAAATAATAAGTAAAATTAAAGGCTAGTCTAGAGAATACAATAGTAAGATATTAGACATGATCCTTAATGCAAGAGAAAGGATAACTGAGGCTGGAAACATCAAAGAAGCCATGGCTAGAAATGACAAGGAATTAAATGCTCTAGCTGACAATAAGGAGTGTCTTTTAAGACTACATGTGGACTTGGAACTAGTCAATGAGAAACACGAGAAGGATATGAACATCCTCCAACAATAGCAAGAAAGTTCTCAAGAGTAGGGCCCACTAGCCAATTAGTTGAATGATATTTTATTTTGTAAAACCTTTTTAATATTTTGAAAATAGAATATCCTTTTGTAAAGGCATATGCTAGTTTGTTAGTGTATTTACTGTAGGTTGGTTTATTTTGGAAAAGCAAATGTATTCTAGAAATTTGTAGAAAAAGGATAGTTGTTCTTGCTTCTTGTACATTTGTATCTTGTAACTGACCGGTATACTACCTTGTCCTCCTATAAAGGGTAGTACTACCATTTTGTAAGAGAGATAATTTTGATAAAAATTTGTATACTTTAAGTAGTTAGTACAATCAAGGAATTCTAAAAATATTATCCAACTTTGTTTGTGTCAATTATTGCATGGATTTTCTCTCAATTTCTAGTCTTAAGTCTTAAACTTGAATAATTTTCAAGAATTCTAAGTTGCATCTTTAATTACAAGGCTACTAATTTGTGCTTATGCTAGATTAGTTAAATGATCTTGAAATTTCTTCATTTTATTTTCTCTGTATTAGAATTTTCAAATGTTATTTGAATGTGGTAGCAAATCTTTAATGTAAATTTAGTTCTTACTTGTACTTCTTTATATCATCCTTAGAGGTTTGCCTGGTGTGTAGTGAGATATGAGCTTATGTTATTTTACACTATACACTAGTTAAATGCATACTCAGTTGTAATTAAAAATTTATCATAATTTTTAGGGCTAAGATTAGTAATCACTTATTCTCTTTCTTACTTACCCTTCTCTTTTTCTTCTTCTTAACTAGATCACTTTAGTTTAGATTTCATTGTAAATGTCCATCTAGATTAGCCTACACTTTAGGCTTTGATTTTAATTTGATAGTATTAGTATAGATACTGAAAATTTATAAATATTTGGTCCATTGTGGCTCCCAACCATTAATTAATATAATTTTTTTGGGATAGTTAAACATTTCTCTAATGTTATTTCACCACAAGTAACATAAGTTACCAAAACGTGCTACTCATGCTCTGAATTCCTAGAATTCCAAAATGAGAAGTGTTATTTGAACACTAAGGACACATATGATACATTAAGAGGAATAAAAAAAATTCATTCATGTAATATATAATTTCATTAATCTGCTCACTCAGATTTTTCTACCACAGAGCCAACTATGCCTAGAACTACCTAGAAGGCCAACTTTGCACATGCATATCTTTTGATGTGCTTCATTGCAAGATATAAAATTTAGATAATATCAACTAGGAAAAAAAGTGAAAAAAAAATATGATTAAATATGTGTGTGAAATATAACACCATAAAAATACTTACTCATATTTTCTTGCTATATTGTAAATTTGGCTAAGATGGGAAAACACTGTCAAACTACCTAGGAGTCCAACTTTGCACTTGAATATATTATGTTTCACTTCATCACCTTATGTAAAATTTAGTAATATCAACTAGAAACAAATTTTATAACAACCATATGACCAAACCCCCTTGACTCTTTCACACATGGCAATGGTGATGTTAATAAAATTCCTACTCCAATTTTTCACCACTTAAACCCAAAATGTATAGATGAAAACAATGATTAGCCAAATGAAATCCACTCATGCACAAAAGTAATAAAACCATATAAAACCTCTTAAATTACTCCTTTCACATGATCAATACTTCAAAATAATCCCTGATCATCCCTAAATGGTCCAACTTTTAATATCAACTAAGCCTACTTCAAGCATACCATGATAAGCATATTGCACATTTTATCATTATCACTTAGAATATCAAGGAACTTCATCCAATCACCAAGAAACCTCCATGAAACCACTATGACATCAACGATAAATATAAAAAAATGTATATTTTTCATATTTTTAAGAGATAAATTAGCTATACAATGTCACCCAAGGAGGATAAAATATTCATTAAAGCTTAAAGTAGCCTTAAAAGGATCTACAATTTGTCAAGATATTTTTAAATCATTAAAATAATCCTCCAAGTTCCTCAAAATGAATTTTTCCAGCCAAAAAATAAATTTTAAAAATTTTAAAAAGTTGTTATAGATGTACAAGTGCCTTAATACGACCAATAATGGCATCCAAACTAAAATTTAGCTTCAAAAATGAATATTGATTATTTTAAAGGATTTTTTAGATGCTTTAATGGAGATTATTTTCTTAAGGAACTAATATATAGAGGGTTATATAAATGATTCAAATCAAACAATAATTTTTCAAGACTATATTGTCTGTACCCAGCTAATTAAATAAATGATTTTATTAACTTTGGAGTTTTATAAGCTTGTAGGGAGATCTCCAATGCTCTTGCCAAACAATAAACACATCACCCTTGATATGATACCATTAAATAATTTAGAGTGCATATGAACATAATCCATACAGATGTGAATTAATAACAAAATATTACACATAAATTGACATAGAGATCATTAATACACAACATGGAGAACTAGGTGGGAAAATCTAAAAATGAGGTAAAAACCCATAATGATTATTATATATTCAAGAAGTTTTTATCCATTACAATATAAATGTCTCCTTCTCACTTAGTCTCAATAATTTTCACAAAACATTTTAAAATCACTTGAGTAAGTTTGAATGATAATTCTTCATATCAATTCATTGTGATTCATAATAGGGTAAAAACCCTATTTATAATAAAATGTGAAGGGAGGTGATCATTGTAACCAATAGGTCCAACTATCTCAAAAATAATTTAATGAAAATGGTAAGTATTAAAAAAAATATTATTGTTATTATATATTTTCATAAGGTTTTCACCTTGTGTTGATAAATAATATATTATTATCATTTATTTAGTTACAAAGATAAACTAAGGGTAAACATAGCCCACTTACTCATTAAATGTTGTAACATATATAAGTAGTTACAAATAAAGGCTTGTTATAAAACTAACACAATTTTTTAAATATTGGAACAAACAATAATGTGAACATCAAGTGAGAAGATTTGAAAAAAAAAAAAAATAACATACTCAAAACTTGTATAAAATGGAAAAACATAACAATACTCTTAGATGTAAAACTCAACAGCCAAAACTTTAAAGATAAATTACTACACTTATGGGCATACACAAATGTCCTTCCATGCAACACTTTAGAAACACTCAAAAAACCAAAGGTACATGCAAAAACCTATGACATTGATATGGTTGACAGTACTGAAATCAATGATAAGGACAATTAGGAATGTATAGGTTAATTTCATGGGTATTAAACACAAGTTTGAATTTGAGGCAATTGATACATATGCCACATGATATCTAGTGTTACTAGATTTATAATGGTTTGTAGATTTTAATGGTACATTAAACTCAAAATAATAAGTTATTACTTTTGATGGCAATGGATTTGTAGTATAATTTCCTTTAGAAACTAGTATGGGGTTCCATGGTCAAAAGAGTTATGGATAGATGAAGGTGAAAGTGACTTTGATGAACTCCATAGAATACATAAATTAAATAAAATAATATATATTTATGATGATCATGAACTAAATAATGAAGGAGAGGTCATTATAATAAGTGAGGAAGTAGAAACAAACTCTAACAAAGACATCAAATTTTGGTTATATGGAAAACCAAAAATAAGTATCAAATAATGTTATCACATGAGAAAATTATGATCCCAAGAGAAATAACTTACCACAAAAAATAACAACAGTATATATATAATAAAGGTTTGATACATTCAGTGAGGATATTCCCATATTAAATTACCCAAATTTTATGGATTAGGGGATGTATAAGTTTATATATAATTAATGATAAGAGTATTCCATCTAAAACACATAATAATGAAAGCTATCAATGATACATTGAATATCACTACCGAAAGGTGGTGGAACATACATAAAGCCATGATTCCAAACTAAAAAACCTTTAATATTCTAATATAAATAATTTTCATCAATTTAGAAGGATACTTTAAACAAATACAAAGATATGTAGGCATAATTAACCCAAAGACATATATAGTAAATTGTGAAACATTATGGACATAAAAAGGAGAAACCAATAAAAGGATTTGGGCACAATTACTTTATTGGACTTATTAATTAAACCCAAGGACATGGTATAAACACCAAGAAATGGAAAATACATATAAATAGGAGTAAATCAAAGTTGAATTTTGTTATACTTTTAGCTTCTTAGACTTGAATACATAAATGTGTCATGCTCTATGGAGAATTAAGATATTATTACTTATGATAGATCATACTTCAAAGCTAACATTCAGTAGAATGAAAATAGAAGAAAAATAATGGGGAATATAAATGAATGGGAACCTATATAGATAATTAATATAAAAATTAAAAAATATATGGAGAAAATATATAAAGGATTTGAAAAAAACATATATAATATAGAAAACTAAAAAAATAAGTAGATAATGACAATGATAAAATGAAAAATATGAAGATTGAAATATAACAAGGGGAGAGGAAAATAATTGACACTAAATAAAATAGAATGTAATATCTATATAAACCTCTAAATATCATAGAAGAAAGCATATCCAAAGAAGTAAACCCTAAAATAACAAAAACAAGAAACTATTGGGTTGAAGAAGTTGTAAAATGATTGAGCTATTATAAGAATATGATAATTTATTTATGATGATGTTTACACAATTAAAATACATTATGAAAGATGTTGGCAAAAAAAAATTATAGGTAAAATGATATGTAAATCCACTAAGAAATGAGTATATTGGCTCAATCTATATTTTAAATCCAAGGTACAAATAAAATTGGATAAAATGTTGGTCAGTGGGATAATTATCCCAGTATAATATATATAATGGATTAGCCCAATCATGATATAACATAAGAAAATAGGTGAAAATTGGATTTACATTGGTTATAGGGAGATAATCAAGGTGTGCTTACATAATCCATTCCCCACACCCTTCACAAAAGGAATATTAAAAAGGTTAGAAGGTAGATAAATATAATATTTAATTTATGGTTTCTCTAGTTACCATTAAGTCAAGATTTCACCAAAAAACTTTGTAAAGAAAATGTTTACAACCAAATGGGGTCCATTTATGTATAAAATTATACAATTTGGGTTGAATAATGCACCTAATGTATTTATACATATCATGTAAAATACATTTAGGTATTTTAATCATGAGTTCTTATAGTTATACTTAAATTATTATATGGTACATGGGTTGTTAAAAGACCTTATACAAATATTATGTTTAATTATATGATGATTTACACAATTAAAATTATCATTAAACTTGATTAAATGTGTTTTTACTAATATTTTTAGATCACTATTATGACATTATATGTAAGGAAGGACTTATGGTAGACCCCTTAAACATGACAAGTATTTTCAATCTTGTCCCTCTCAAAAATAAACACACACACACACACACACACACACACACACACACACACACACACACACACACACACACACACACACACACACACACACACACACACACACACACACACAAAGAAGTGAGAAAAATGATAGGGTATATAGTGTTTAGGTATTGTCAATTATATTCCTAAGGTGGCCAATAGTGTCCATGACCTGATATGTATGCATGGCTTTCAATGACAAACTGTGTGTTAGTGAGCATGCATGGAATTTGTAATGTTTGTTTCATTATGCAAGATGATGGATGTTGGTGATGTGTTGACCATGTTTGAGGGGTTATAAGAGGGGTCAAGTTTACTTGGTGTACTTTTGAAAGTGAAAATAATCAATATAACTAGTCTTGTGAAGTTTTAGGTTATCTTAGTCATCTTAGCAAAATTTCCTAAGTAAGCAGATTGATGATGTCAAAATTTGCATGTGTGAAGGTGGTTGAAGAAAGTGGTCACATGGATATGTTCATTTTTTACCTAAAAAATGTGTTTAAAATTTTATGTCTTTAAATGATGTATATCATAATTTATGGTGATTCAAATTTGCTCTCCCAAGTAAATTTCACTAGTTTCCTATATCAAATTTACATTAAAAAGTGATCATTGTTATTCAAATATTTGAATTTACAAAGGAAAACTAGTCTACATTATTTTGTTTATAACTTTTGATGATGGATTAATTTTATGATGTAATACAAATAAAAGTGGTATATAAATTAAATATAAATCCAAGAAAAATGAATTTTAGGTTTGACTAGTTGTATATTTGCATTTATTGTGGTTCAAAGTTGATTGAGGATTTGACTTTCTTCTACAAGTGACCAGAGAAGGATGTTTGAGTTTTTATTGATAGAGTTTAGATGTTTCATGGTGAATTAACTATTCGATAATGTTTTATACTCCCTAAGGATCATCTATATAGATTTAGGAGGTTTGACCAATCTATCTTCAGTATGAACGATTCCTTAAAATATTTAATTTTTATTCATTCATGATGTTTTCATGTAAAAGACAAAAGGTTGTGTTGACCAAGTTTAATTTTTAGTCAAACATGGGCAACCCTAGGAAATTTTTTTTATTATAAACATTTAATGGGTATTAATATATTGTAATAGGAAGTATTACTTGTTATATGATGTCATTTAAGGTCATCGTAGCTTTGGTTTTAGTTGGTGTAGTCAACTTGTCCATTTGGGGTTAATTTATGCACTTATAGGGGTCATTAATGCAATTGGCATAGTTTCCAAGGTACTTAAGTGTCATATTTTCATTGAAAATGTAAAATAGTTTAGTTGAGATGTCAGAAATTTTAGTTACATCATAACCTTGCAAGCTCCCTGATTGAAATTGTAGAAATCAATTGAAAAAGAATAAAAATGGCACTTGTATGACACATAGGGAAGTATACCACATGTGTAATATCATGTGGGGTATCATAATATTTATAAAATTAACATCCATGATTTTTTTAAATTTTTATGTGTCATTTTGAATCAAAAACCATTATACTCATTTCTAGTTTTTTTGGATAGATTGAAGTGACTCTTAGGTTTTTACTCGGTACGGGAAGCACAAGTAGTTTCAAGACAAATGCTTTTAAAAGATGATATTAAAATATGAGACCATAATTTTGATTTATTTATTTTTAATATTGGTAAAAATATGTTGTATTAAAAATTACTAACAAGTTGACTATGTAGTTCTGATACATGTTTGGTTCACCCTACAGGTTTTACTCCATTTCTTATAAATCTATATGAACCATTTGGTGATGTTGGATCCATAGAATTTATACTTATTTATCACATTGTCTCCACTCTTGGTTTGATGTTAAATAATGTTTTTATGTGTGTTTTATTTAATATTTCAAGAAGGTACCACTAAGTGTAGTTCCAACTAAGATGTCTTTGGCTTACTAAGTTTTTCCCCCTGTAGAGGTTTCATACATTTGGGAAAGAGTGTCCCATAAGTCCCTAGGTCATATCACTACTTCCTCTCATGTTTTTATCTCACCATGAAATTATTTGATTAGCTTTCAAGCTTCTATTTATCTATTTACCAACTTCATTCCTAGTTTCAATTAAATTTTAGGCATAAGCTTGTTCATCCTATATATGAGATAGTAATTAAGATGTTTTGGCTTTCTCAAGACTTTTTAGGTTGATTTAAGTTCCATTTTCATGATAAAGAAGTTATATATTTGACCATGTGTTCATGTCCCAAGCAATCTCAGTCATGAAAGGCCATTGTCTATTGAATTCCATATACATACAAGTGATCTTCATATTGTAATAGGTGTTTTAGAGATAGTTCCAAGTTTAAAAATATGGAGGTCAAATGATTAAAGATTAAATATGAAATTTGGGTGGTTTTGAGCTATTTCACCACCATTATTCCTCAATTTTATGTTCTTCCCACATATTTTGCCCAAAACATGCACTTATAGGCCCTTGATGACATCATGTTAGTGTAAGGGGAGATGAATATGTGTGAAAAATCCTTATTTTTTCTTGAAGTGCATTTGGGGGTTCATCAAAGGCATGTGTGTCTTTTATAATCATGGTTCATAGTTTCCCACACCCCAATTCATTATTTGATTCTCAAAATAACCTTCTATAGGTGGTTGAGCATGAGTTGAGGTGTGTATGGAATGGATAAAGAAATTTCACACTTCGTTTTTTCCATTTTCATGACAAGTAAACCATAGAAAACCCATTAAAATCCCTAATAGATCAAAATAAATATCTAGGAGGTTTTGGTGGACCTTATAAAACATGTTTGTAAGGTGTTTTGAGATATATAAAGGGATGAACCTTATATCCATATCATAAGACAGACCTTTCCAAAGCTAAGGAGGAAAGGAATAGGGAAATATGGTTTTTAAAATCCTCAAACACACCTAGAAATGCATTGAAAAACCTTAATGATGCATACAATCCTATAATGCCTTTATTACCTTGAAGAGAAATATTAAGCATAAATCTATGAAGGAGATGACTAGGCTAACATAATAAATCAAAGTGAGACCAAAGTGATCAAGATAAAGGTTGATATGGAGTATTATTCACCTCCTAGGTAAACTTAGGTACCCTTAGGTAGGAAAATGACACCTGCAGGTGTCTCAGTCTAGTTAGACAAGTTGAACAATAAACAAGAATGGTTTAAGTATATTTTGTGTGGTTTTAGTATATCTAAATTTAATTTGATGTGGATAGATAGTGTGAGGAGATAAAAGTGGATTAAAAGACCTTTTATCATTATAATCATCCCAACCAAGATCCATCTTGACCTACAGGCAGGGATAGTATTGAAGGTTCTTAGCTAGAGAGTAAAGATTTAGTTTTCAAAATTAAGATGAACATGATGAATATATTTAACATGATAAAGATGAAACCCATGAATTATCAATATATTTTAGTTTACAAGGCCCTATAAACCACTTACATATCACCTTTTAAGTCTGAAATATGCACATATAGATCAGGTAAGCAGGGTAGAGAGCAAGAGATTTGTAATGCTTGAAATAGACCCCTTCCCAACTGTGAACATGGAAAATGTATTATTATAGCTTAATTAGGGTATTAAAATACCTAAATAAGGTTTTAATATTTGTGTTTAATGTGAAATAAATAAAATATCCTATAATCTTATTCTAAAATAGGGTCAATTATAAGGAGCCTCAATCAAAGGGATAGTGAGATAGATTTAATACTTGGTGATGTTTAAAGGGAATTAAATGTGAGTTAAGGCATGAGCATGAATTTTATGATTATTAGGTGAATTAAATAAAATATTCACATATCATAAAAAATTTCCTAATGATAAAATCACATATACGCAAGTCAACAAAATAAATATCCCAGTCTATGAGACAATGATCTAGTTTTAGGTTTGAATGGTGTTTAAGAGCATTAAAGGTATGAAATATTATAAAACCAATTTTTAAATAAAATTATATGTTTATAAACACTAAAATAAAATTCAAAATCAAGTAAACCTACAATAAGGATAAATAAACAAGGTTGTCTCAGTCACCAGGGTGCAACTTGACAAGGGTAAGTGAATCCTAGACTATCTAGAAATGAAAGGTAGGTTGAAATGATAATTAGATGTTAAAATATTATATAATGGGTGACATAAAATTACCAATACATTTATAATGTTCTCAAACTCCCTTACCACTTAGCAAATGGACTACAGTCCATACAAGCAAGCTAGGAAACCTCTTGGTTCAAAGGGTAAGCACGAAGAATCTAAAGGAGGAAGTGTTCTATATGGTTCTTAAAGATCCATAAGCATGAAATTAGGATGATATTTTTTTTCAATCAACTTATAGGCATGATTTTGACTTATAAAAGTGACTATAAAGTGCTTTTGGAGATGTAGGAAAATAAGTTTTTTTAGCCAGTTTTATGGACATTTAGAGATGGTTTAGCATCCAAAACATGAAATTAGGACATAAAATTTGTTAAAAATGGTTATTATTACTTCTAATAGCTCCAAAAACATTCATTTTTCATAGTGGATAATGTAAATAACTCTATATATTGTCTTATAAATCAGCCACTCATGAAAATCAGAACTTTGACAAAATAGGTAAAAGGTGCCAAAATGAGTAAATAAATTAAGATGAAGACTTGGGATATTCAAGTAACACTATGGGATGTGTATTTAATATGGATATATTCTTAGGAACACTAATACAAGATATAACCCATCAACATGACCTAATTATTCATGCATATAGTCTAATTAGGCAAGTTTTCACTAGGCCTAATTGGCAAAAGAGAAGAAAAGAGATGAAAGGAGTGTTTAATAGGTTATGTGATTTACTTTTTATTATTAATTAGGTGTTAAAATTCATAATAAACCATCCTAAGCATGTTATATAAGCCCAAATGGTCTAAATTAGTAGGGGGTATGCTAAGCCCATTGAAGCTTGAGGAAATTGAAAACCAATTGGGGATCCACCTTTAGTTATAGTTCTTAATGAAATATCCAAAAAATTTGGGAATGTTTAAGGAGTTTATTCAGACATGTATGAGATTTTTTATTGAAATTAAACTTTTAAGAAGGTTATTTTGGCCTAAAGATATCTCAAGCATGCAGGAAAGTGAAGAAACAAGATTAATAGGTCAACTTGTAAAGATCATATATCTACTAGATCTCTACATGGGAAAAAATGGGTTATGGGGAACTAAAGAGGGTCATCATCAACCAATTTGTGGCATTGTTTTGTAATTTCAAATTTCCATCTTTATGAAAATAGTTAAGAGTAGAAAGCATTCTAAAATCATAGTAAAACCCTTGGAAGAACCTGATGGAGGAAAAATTATGGAGAGCCATTGAAATGGCATATTTTGGAAAGGAAACCTATTGTAAAATGGAGAAGACTTAGTTAGGTTATCACCCATGCAAAGAAGATGTATGGAATTGTATGGACAACATGTCAAATAAGGGTTTTCTCACCATTTTTTAATGTTTTATAAGGTCTAGAATGTTTTATAAGGTGAAATAAATTTTTATGATAATATAAATACCTATTATAACTCCATATGTTCATTTTATTCCATGAAAAATCTTCTAAGTATCATAACTAGAACTCTCCTTTTAGCTAGTCAAAATTTGCATAGTGAGCACAAGAGTAAAAAGTATGGAAAACTCAAATGGATGTTTTTTTAAAGGTTAATTTTAGAATTATAAGACCATGGAGGGTATTTAAAAGTTTCACTCACTCATTCACATCTATTTTAATTGAAAATTAAAGGCATTTTTGAGGCCTAGTGTGGGGGGTGACTAAAATAAGGAGTTTTCTAGACTACAAACAATGATTGATTCATTCTAAGAGTTTCCAAAGGAGGAAGAATGAAAAAAATGCATGTTATTAAATTCATAAATTCATTATAAATTATTACCATAATTATAATTTTCCCTAGTTAGTGGTGGGATGTTCAAATAGGTCCAAATGATACATGTAGTTTTCTGAGCCAAGATAAGGAATTTTGAGTCACTTTTCATTAGTTGCATGAGTTGTATGGACATTTGGACCACCTAAAATTTCATGGATCATTTAAAATATATTTAACATGTAATTTTAACTTATTTTATTGAATTTACATGTGTGAAAGTGACCTTTGGACTTCCCTTGCCTTATATCTCTCCCAAGATCTATAAATATGGACGTTTTTGGCTCTTTTGAGTAGAATCCATTGGTTGATGGTGAAATCCTAGAAAATTTTGTACTTAAATGAATATTTAACAAATAAATAATTTATTTTTCATACTTACATGCTATGAAATTAAGTGTTAGTGCAATCTTGTTGTTCTTGTCTAGTAGAAGATCTTATTTTATAACATGTTATCCTTGATTGTCTACCAAGTGTGCAAATAGGATATTGTTGTAGTCATTTGTTAGTATCATTTTCTGAGTTTATATACTTATTATAATTGTTTTATGACTTTATTACCTCATATAATCATCCATTACCCTCTTAATTATCAAATACATTCTTGAATCTAACATATGAAACATTAATGTGACAATACATCTTGAGTTGTGAGTTATGTGTAAGAAAATCTTTATTTATATTTAAGTAGTATATATTAAATAAAATAGGATGATATTAAACAATTTTTCATCACCTTTTGTTTTTATTATTTTTTTTCATAAACCTTTTCATCCATGAATTGATAGGTAAGAAAATGCTTCAAAGAGTGCATAAAGGGAACTAGCCCTTCTAGATATTCATCTCTCAACATTGTCACCCAAAGCAAGAGGGATGTTTCCATTGTACCACTTGGATGGGAATATATATGAATATCCTCAAGGGTAAAAATCCAAGTTTTAATAGTTTTTGGCATGCCTGATGGGACTCTAATTCTTAGAATATTGTCTAAGATTGGTGTTGGTCTTGGCATAGTTGATATTATAAGGACATCTACATTCAGTACCTATTGACTCCACTAAAGTTTTCAAATATTTGGCTATTGATCAATTCCTAATTTCCATGCCAAATGTGACCACTAGGTATACTACTAAAGGTATACCCTTTGAGTTTGTGTAATTTCCCACATATTCCACCAAAATCTTTAGGTTTGTGAATACTCATCCTTATTCAAGAGAGTTGGTGTTTAATAAGCCTAAGTTATTTTTTATCTCAATCCATAATACTCATAAGTCACATTCCAATATGGATAGCAAAAACCATTTATATCCTTCATAAGATCATCATCTCCTTTGAATCTTGCCTAATATGACTAAATATCAAGAGAAACCCTTAAGAGTGTCCCATATTTTAGTTAAGAGGGTCATATTACTACCATTAAACATATTATAAATATAAAAAACTTATGTAATATCCATAATATCATTGAAGATAGTATGGTTATTAGTTTTTTGGCATTGTCCTTCAAAGGAAAAGCTTTGGATTGGTATGAAACTCTATGTGAGAATTTTATGGTTCATGGGATGAACTAGGAGATATATTGACTAAAAGGTTTGGATATAAGAGTGATCATCTATCTCTACTGATAAATTGACCACTATCAAGAGGGAACCATAATATTTTATGCAAAACATCAACACTAGATTTTTAAAAACATGGGATAAGATCCAAACCCTTGTGAGACCCTCTCCAAACTATGCATTCTTGTAATATCTAAAATAATTGAATAGTTGTGTAGCTATGATGATCTAATCCATGGGTGGGAATACACTCCTTGATGCCTATCAAATAGTAATAAATGCTAATAATTATCTTTTTAAGTGGGGAATATTGCTCCTAGTCCAGCAATGCCATTATTCCCTAATTTATAACCTCTAAGCCAAGTTGTATTATCCACTTTAGCTCTTTTTCCTAGTCAATAAATGCCCACCATTTCCCCTTCAAAATATATCCATTAAGTTAAAATATTTCTCCAAAGTGTCACTAATGAATTTGTTGACCTTAAAAGGTAATAATCCCAAGTTTAAAGGCCATACCAACCCTAAAATCAATTTGGGAAAACCAATAGACATCATTTTCAAATAAATATGCAAGGACAAGGTCAAATCACTCATGTTAGGCCTTATAAAATATACAATCCTAATGCTCCCTCATCTTGTAGAGATATTTTTCCCACCCAAAATAACTTGGCTCAAGAATACTCATGCTATCCATCTTTTGATCAAAATCAAGAACAAGTTACTTATGTAAATGAAATGCACAATCAAACCATGGCAATGCAAGGCAATAAAGATTCCCAATTCCAAAGATTTGAGGGACAAATAAAAATTGGAATGGATAATGGTCAAAAAAAATTTGATTCTACCCTCATAAATCATTTGGAGGGAGATTTTTTTCTATTAATCACTGGGGAATTTAAGCAACATGAATACTAGTGTTGCCTCTAACACTAGGTCTAAGAAAAGGGCTATTGAAGAGAAACAAGGAACAACTCAAGGACATATTTTGGTCCCCAAATAATCCCAAATGATGAATATGTCAAATTCAGCTCCTAGATTGTAAGATGGTCAGAATTTTTAGAATGTAAAGATAGCTCCTATTCACCCACCTTCATAAGCTACAACACAAGGAGTTAGTATTTATAAAGAGGCCCTAAAGGTGAGAAATTATTCAATTAATGTTTTATACTAGATGAATAAGCTACACATGAACATATCATTGTGGGATTATTTGACAACTCCATGGTATAAACATATGTTCCAAAAGGAATAACAAGGATTAGGTAAGCAAGTTGGCTTATCGAGGAATGAAAATATTTTCCTAGTTAATGGAGCTCAACCTATAGATGGTCAAGTGAATAAGAATGAAAAAAATCCTAATTTATACCTATCTCTAATAATTGGTGATTTCTTGGTTCATAATTTCATCATAGATAGTGGGGATAATACTTTAGTAATGCCCAATTGTATAGTGGATAAACTAGGCCTCAAACATGAACCAATGACTAAAGGAGTCTTACAATTAGATGGATCACCATCAAAGACTTTGGGGGTAGTTAGAGACTTGAATTTTATCTTACATGTTTTTAATACATTTTATATTCCCCATGATGTGGTTGTGGAAGATTTACTTTCATACTTTTCCCTTTACTTGTCAAGAGAGTTTACAACTAAGATATGTGGATATTTTGCAGTCAATTGGTCCTACATGGTGTTTAGGAAAAAATATGTTACTAAGGTGAAGATTTAATCATAATATATTAATAATAATCACTTATATACTTACACACATAAAGTGGAAAATGTCAACTATGTCATCATTGATGAAGAGGAACTCCACATAGACAAATCTCTAACATCTTCTCTTGAAGGAGTTTTTGATTTGTACTTAGATGAATGGGGAGATGAACATTATGGACATGATCCTTAAAAAATTATGGAGGAAGATGGTATTGGAGTGTATTATATGCATGAAGAGGACTCTTTCATTCCAAATTTTATGAAACCATGTGAAGATATAGATGGTTTATGGCAGCTTTTCTTTGATAGATTAAGAACCAAGATTGGGGCATGTGGTGGAGCTATGTTGGTTTTTCCTTACAAGGAAAGGTGATATTCCAATTTTATATTTAAATTATCTTGTACTTTTAATTTGGTATAATATGAGGCCCTAATTTATGTCCTTGAATGGGTTAGGAAAAGAGTTAGTAAAGAGTTTCAAGTGTATGGTGACAGTGAACTTGTTTTGAACCAAGTTAGAGGACAAATTTTGACTAAAAACTCTTTGCTTAAGTCCTATAAACATAAATTTTGGTATCTTATGGACTATTTTCAATATTTAAACATCACATCCATCTTAATAGATGAAAATAAACATGCTAATAGGTTGGTAAAAATTGGAGCTCAGTTTGATGTTTTGAAAAGTATAAAAGAGGATAAAAACCATCCACATATCAAGGTAATTATAAGACCCTCCCTACTAGATAATGTAACTAATTTACAAGTGTTTGATAGTGATAAATATATATAACTTATCCTATAATCAGAGGAAAATTTTTATATCAAGAATCAATCCAAACTACATCAACAATATGGAGGGTAGATTGTCTAATTAAAGTTCAACAAACTTCTTAAAGGCATAGTCACTATTGATAGTATATTCAATGATGATGACTAGCTGAAGAAAGAGAAGGTAAGCATGTATACCAAGAAAGGTAAATATGAGAAATTAAAAATATTTAAGGAAAATTTTCTTTCACATAGAAATCTATGTATTAGTGAAGAGAAACATGCTTTTGTTGAGTTATGCAAGGAGCTTTTTTATGTCTTTGCATGGGAGTATAGTGAATTAAAAGGCTTTGACCCAAAATTATCTAAACATGCCATAGATCTAGATGAAAATTCCAAGCCTATAAATTAAATATAAGGCCAAAAAATCCTAATATTAATCCCCTTGTGAAGAAAGAACTCACTAAGTTGATCGAGTCCAAAATTATCTTTCTTATTAAGCATTCATCTTGGTTGGTAAACTTAGTCCCTGTTAGGAAGAAGAATGGATACATAAGGTTGTGTGTGGATTTTAGGGACTTGAATATATTTTCCTTGAAGCATAATTATCTCCTCACTTTTATGGAACAAATCTTTCAAGTTGTAGTTTTTGAAAGGTTTTCTCTCCTTGATGGGTATTATGGGTACAATAAGATTTTAGTGAAGGAAAATGACCAATATAAGATATCCTTTATTACTAAATTGGGTACATATGATTATATAAAATTGAATTTTGGATTTTATAATTATATATCTACATTTCAACATGAAATGGATATGGATTTTTAAGGACTAATAAATGACATTGTGTTGGTGTATCTTGATGACATAACAATTTTCACCAATGGTGTAAAGGATCACTTGAATCACCTAAGGAAGATTTTTGAAAGGTGTAGATATTTTGGGATCTCTATAAACTTAAATAAATGTGTGTTTACTATCCAATAATACAAACTATTAAGACATGTTATCTCCAAGAAGGGCTTATCCATACATCTTGAAAGGCTGAGCGCCATCTTGGCATTATCTTTTCCTAAACACAAGAAAGGTTTGTGAAGTTTATTTGGGAAAATAAATATCATAATGAGATTCATTCCTAATTTCTATAATATTTTTAATACTATAACCTCTATTCTAAATAAGGATGAAGTATTCACTTGAAATAAAAGAAGGAAGTTTTGAGGAGATTAAATAAGCCATTGCCCAAGCTTCTACTCTTGAAAGTCTTAATTTCTAAAAGGATTTAAAATTTTATGCCTTTGGGAATGAAGATGTGATATCTTCCATGATTACTTAATGAAATGAGGAAAATTTAGGTCATCTTATTTCCTTCTTTAGTCAAAGTTTAGAAGGCTATGAGGTCAGATACACATATATTGAAAAGCAAGTACTTTTAGTTGTTAGGAGTCTAAAAACATTTGGGAATATGTTGTCTAACAATAATATTCACATATTTTTATCTCATCATAGTGTCAAAGACTTACTTTTAAGTAGATATTTGAATGAAAAGAGGGCTGGTTGGATCATAAAAGTGATTGAATATGATGTGGAAATCAAGAAAACCAATCTAGTAAAGGGAAGGGGTTATGTGAGAATCTTGATTAAAATTTGAAGGAGAAAAAAGAGGTTTTTTTGGTACTCAATGATGACCATATGATATTTTCACCTTCATAAATGAGAATTTGGACACAAGATATGATCCATTTTCTTCAGACTAGTAAGTGTCCACAAGGCCTAGATAGAGCTAGAAGAAGGTACTATAAATTACAACCCGTTCATTATGTACTTATTAATGGAGTATTGTTTAAGAAGGATTTTCTAGGTGTGTTATTGAAGTGTATTGATTCATATCAAATTGATAAATTATTATTTGAGTTTCATGATAGACTAGTTAGTAGTCACTTTGATATAAGAACCATGACTGCTAGGATTATGAGGGTTGGATACTTTTGGCCTAATCTATTCAAAGAAACCCATGCTTGGGTAATGAAGTAACTAAAATTTTCTCTATTTTATTCTAAAAAATATATTTTTTCCTTGCCTCTTCATCTAATTAAAATTGATGCACCTTTTTTTTTGAAATATTATCATTGATGTCAAAGGTCTAGCATTGGTGATAAATGCCCCATAGCATTTAATGGTGTTTTTAATATTAATATCTTGGCTAATGTGTGTTAATATCTATTTAATAATAAAAAATATATTTTTGGTTGTATAAAAGTCAAAATAGGGCCCGTGGATAAGTCAAAGAGTCATGGGGTAAAGACAAAAGAGGAATGGGACACATTTTCCCATGAAGAGTCATCTTGAGGAATTCCAAGAGTCATCAAGTGAAGACAAAAGAGGGTATGGAAAATTTTTCAATGAAGAGTCACCTTAATGAATTCAAAAGGTCACCAAAATAAAGACAATAGAGGAAAGGACACTTTTCTTATGAAGGGTCACCATGTGATTTTTTAAATGCAAGGATATGAATGGTTATGTAAGTTTAACACCATTTTCCATGAGGATTGAAGGGTCACAAAAGGTGAATGCCAAAGGTAATTTGGAAAGATATAAATAAAAGCTTGAAAATCCATTTGTAATATACAAAAGAGTGCATGGTTTTATAATTGTTTTATATAAGAAAAGAGGAGAGAAAAGCATGATATATTATAAAGTACTATCATTTGTTGAGTAAGCAACATTGAGAGATAGTTGTGTTTTATACACAAGAGGGGTTGGTGCTCCTATGGGTTGGTGCTCACAAATATTTGTAAGGGGTTAGTGTTCCTATGGGTTAGTGGTCACAAATAATTGTTATTATGGTGCTTGGTAAAGTGTTTGGTGCTCTTATAAGTTGGTGCTTGAAAACTTTGTAATTTGAGTTGGTGCTCATTCATATACTTAAGATTATTCTTTATGGTTTTTTCCATTTGGTTTTCCATGTAAAAATGTAATCTCTCTCTCTCTCTCTCTCTCTCTCTCTCTCTCTCTCTCTCTCTCTCTCTCTCTCTCTCTCTCTCTCTCTCTCTCTCTCTCTCTCATGTGGTGCATGTTATTGTTTTGTTTTTATTGTATATCTTGAATGTATGACTAAGTGGTTAAAGAAGAGAAATAACATTAAGTAAAAGATATATAATAAACTGATTTAGCCCCCTTCTCAGTATATTTTGTCCTTAACAATTGGTATTAGAGTAGGCTCCTTTTGAAAAGTTTTATAGCTTAAAGGTAGATCAAGGAAAGCATGATGGCTAGATCACATGAAGGTTTTTCTATAAATAAGGAACCATTGTTTGATAGAAAAAATTATGTTTTTTGGAGAATAAGGATGATTAATTATTTGATGGCTCTTAGATTTGACATTTGGCAAGTAGTGGTGGAGGAATATGAAGAGCCACGTACACTCGTAACTACTCCGATGGAAAAGAAAGCAAGTGAAAATAATGCTAAAGCTTTAAAAACTATTTTATGTAGTTTATGTGAATCATAATTTGGTAAAGTTATGAAATGTAATCCTACTCATGAAACTTGGGTAAATATTGAAAATATTTAGAAATGTGATGGTAAAGTTTAATAATCTAAGATTTACACTTTTAGAAGATAGTTTGAGAGTTTGAATATGGAAGAGGAAAAAAAATATAACAAGTTACATTTTGTGGGTTGATAAAATAGCTAATTAGATTTAAGGTCTTGGAGAAAAGTTAGAAGAATCAATCATGGTGCAAAAAGTTCTGAGATCTCTACCATTGAGATATGATGTAAAAGTTTTGTAAATTGAAGAGATGAATAATTTAGCCCAAGATAAAGATAGATGAGCCACATGGTATTCTTACGACATATGAGATGTAAAAAAAAATGAGAAAACCTTAAATAGAGAATCTACCTTCAAGATATCAAAGAAAGAGAAGGCTAATATTCAAGAATCAAGTGATATTTCTAGTAATGATGAAGATGACAATGGAGCTCTATTCATTTGCAAGTTGAAAAAGGGCAAAAGTAAATATCAATAAAAATTAAATTTTAAATGTTTTAATTATGAAAAGACTGGGAATTTTGTAGCTAACTAGATAAGGGTAATGGTGACAATGAAGAAAGAAATTCTACATACAAGAAGAATGTCAAAAGAAAATTTATGAAGAGATTCGATAAGAAGAGTTTGTATTCTAAAGATCCTAGCTCAGTAAAAGATAGTGGAGTTAGTGATTCAGAAGAAGAAGAGATTATATCCACGGTCATACATGAGGATGCCTCCATAAGTAAAATTATAGATGATCAAGAATAAGAATAGGATCAAGCTAAAGTGAATCTAGAAGGAGAACTCATTTGTGCCTTAGAAGAGTTAAAATATCTTGAGAAGAAGAATTAAAGATTGAAGCTCTAGATTGAGGAAAATGAAAAGGAGTCAAAGGAAATAATTGAAGATATACAAACACACTTTGAATAAGCCAAGAAGAATGAAAAACATATAACATCATAGTTTCAAAAGGTAAGGGAAGAATATGAAAGGTATGTTTTTGAAATTATTTCTTTAAAAGTAGATCTTGAGAAAAAAATAAAGCAATCAATGATAGAGAATCTAATGATTCAAAATATGAGAATAACACTACTATGCTGAATAAGATATTAGAAAGTTAAAGATCAATGTTAGACAAGATAGGTATTAGATTTGAAGATAAAGGGGAGGCCACTAAATTCATAGATAAGGTTAACATAGAAAATGGAAAGAGCTATGTTGAAGCTCTTACAAAAGAGAAAATAAAAAGGGAAGAAGTTAAGAATATAGAGGACATCTCAAACAAAGAAGACTAGAAGGAACAGAGTTACAAAAGGCAATCAGGTCATAGATACACAAACAAGTCCTATTTGTATTGTAATGGATATGGTCATAATAAATTAGAATGTTTAAAAAGGGTTAACAATTTCAAAAATAAGGAGAAAGAAACTCATGTAAAATCAAGCAAAATCCACAACTCTTTTCCTCCTCTATCAAGATTTAATGAGGAGGCCATAATATGTTACAAGTGTAATAAATTTAGACACATAGCCCATTATTATAGAAGTGTGTTCAATTCAATCTAAAATTACCAAAGTTTCAAGGCTCCATTCATCGATAAGAAAGTTTAGACATGTTCATGGTAGAAGAACTAACTTGAAAAGTTTATGTTGGTCTAGATAACTTTGCATGCAAGAAATGAATAAAATCCAT
>JARHVA010003289.1:0-7500 GCA_037957365.1 Torreya grandis
TCCACTCTGATGATACATTCCCTTAGTTATAGTTAGGAAGGTGTACTACATCCTGAATCCACCTTAATACAATAAAAAATAATTAGAACATATCATAAAATAATCATAATAAACTATTGTAATTAAATAAAGTAAATAATCATGATGATAATATACCATAATAAAATATGAATATCTTACAACAAATTAACGACTATGACCATATGTAAAAAATACATTGCCAAATCACCATATTATTAATCTAGCAATTTAATAAAATAAATTAACATATTATTAAGCAAAAATCTATAAATTTGATATATTAATGAGTCTAGAAGAAAAATTAGGATGTAACATTCTTCTTAGCTAAAGTTAGTCATCATCCTAATGACATTTATTTCAACAACTTTTTTAAAATAAAATAGTCTTTAACATAAAATAAACATAATATCTACCAAAATACTAATCAAAAAAATTTGGAAATATCCTATTCAACTCTTTATAGTCTTTCCAAGTGGCACTATCTTCTTAATATTAGTCCCATTGGACATTGCACTATAACACTTATGTATTACCCAAACTATGTTTGTGAGTGTCAATTATTCTAATAGATTCTACTATGACCACTCGAGAATCTAGAACCTATAAAACATTCGAATCTAATACATGAGACGGATTAAAAACATACTTTTTATAATAGTACACATGAAAAATAGTATACATAAGTGATAAATATGGTGTCAAATAAAACCTATACACCATAGGATTGACAATTTCTAAGACCCAAAGAGTCCCATATATCTAGGAGATAACTTGGCTGATTTTCTAAATTTTATCAAGATTTTATGTTTTTTAACCCATATAAACACTTTGAATCCCACTAAAAATCACATTGTTATTCTTTTCATATCAACATATCTCTTATATCTATCATTAGCTTAAGCTAACTTTTTCATTATCAATTTAACTTGTTCTTCCATTTCTAGAATTATATCTGGAGTAAAGACTACCATGTCCCAAATGATTAGTGTTATAAAAATTCTTCATTAAAATTCCTCAAATGGATCTATGTTTAGATTTTATTGGTATGAGTTGTAGGAAAACTCAACCAATGGAATATATTCTTCGCATATGTACTGCTAGTCTATGCAATACATTCTTAGAATATCTTTAAAAACATGATTCACCCTCTATGTTTGTCCATTTATTTCTTAATGGTATGATGTATTAAGGTTTAACTATTTAAGTTGTGCTAAGATATTAGTCACACCTTGATGACCTAAATAAGGAGCATTGTGTAGTTCCTTGAGTACACTCCTTAAATTCTCCTTCTTTGGTACATAAATATTTCCTTTGTATAGGTAAGAAAATCACCATCCTCAATTTTGAATCCATTATACTTAGGATCTTATTTATAATGAGCCAATGCCAACTTTATATATTCATAAAATTCACCTCTTAGATATAATTTAGCTATTTTATCATGAAAGTTACTCCTAATAGTAGCCAAATCTATTGTATACCTTCTTTGACTAAGGGCATTTACAACCCTATTTTATTTGCCTTCTATGTAGATGATGTAAAAATTGTAATCTGAAAAGAACTCTAACCATTACATCTGATATGCATTCAAGTTAGGTTGGGTCAAGATATACTTGAGCTCAAACCATTTTAATAAGAGATTGTGCCTCCAATCTTGCAAGGCATGAACTATTGCATCAAACTCTAGATCATGTAGGTCATAATTTACCACATACAAATGGAACTTTCTAGACTCATAAACTACAATAAAACATTTTTCATGATAAATCCTCCTAAAGCATCAATTATTACCAAGAATTGGCCATTTAGATAGGGAAATCTAAACATTGGTATATATGTAAGCCTTCTTTTCAGATCCTAAAAAGTTTCCTTACACTTCCATGACAACGAAAGTTTATTATTTTTACACCAAAGAGAGGTAATGGAATTTACTATCCTAGAAAATTTTGAAATAAACTTTGTACAGTATCTAGGCAAATCCGTAAAACTCTTAACTTGATGGATATTTTTAGGTGCTAGCCAATTCATAATGGATTTAATATTTGAAGGATCTATATATATTCCTTCTATAGATACAATGTGCTAAAGGTAATGTATTATTTATGAAATAAGTCACACTTCATCAGCTTCCCAAAACTTTTATGTTTCTTTAATCATTATATAACCATCATTAAATGTTCTAGGTGTTCCTCTTCAGATTGTGAATACATGAGGATATCATCTAGAAAGACCAATACAAAATGATATAGATAATCCCTAAACATAATTTTTCATGAGATTAATAAATTATTCAGGTGTATTCATTAGCACAAAAGGATGAACTATGAACCCATAGTTCTTATAACGAGTCCTAAGAGTTTTTTTTAATTGTCTTCCTCACAAATACTTAACTGTTGATATCTTTCATTAAGATCAGTCTTTAATAAAATTGATATTCCATGAATTTGATCAAAGATCATAAATGTAAGGTAAAGGATACTTGTTTTTTATTTTTTCCTTGTTCAAAATATTATAATAAATACATGAAGGAAGGGTTCCATAGTTATATTTAATGAACACAACTGATGCACCCCATCGTGACACTCTTGGTGGAATCAACCCTTTCGACAACAAATCTTGCAGTTGAGCCTTTAACTCTACCAATTTAGTTGTCATCACTCTATTTAGGGTTTTAAACTATGGTTTAGTCCCTAAAATGATGTTAATTAAAAAACTAAATTCTCTCTCTTAGCAGATAAACTTAACAATTCTTCAAGGAAAACATCCCAAAAATCTTGGAGAAAAGGAAAAATATTTATGGAAGGTTCCTTTGATTCCACCATCTCATTTATATTAATAATAAAATATTGACACCCTTTTATCCGTGCTTTTTTCAAATGAATTTATTAAATTTTTCTATGTTATAGCCCCCTTTTTACAACCTTGATTTGTGTTTGTTTCCCTAAATCATCTAAACATTCATCCTTTTTATGAAAATAATCTAGCTTAGCTTTATGATGAGCTAACATGTTTACTCCTAGGATCAAATTATATGACCCTAGTGGTTTTTCAAATAGATCCACTATCATAGTGAATTTGGGTACATTGATCTAAACTTTGACAAAAATTTATCAAATTTGACATTAGATTTATTTTCATATTGAAATGACCATGCATTTTCCATAATTTTAGTTTTTCTAGACAACTTGATAATCATTTTAGGAGAAATAAAATATTTTATAGATCATGTATCAATCAAAATTAAAATTGGATGACCAAATAAAGTACCTAATATCTCAATAGGAAAATCTTAAATATCATCTTGATGGTTGTCAACATGTTCATGAATTCTCTACTAGAAAGGTCCTTGATAGAGAGTGGAACCCTTATTCCTACCATTTGATTTGTTCTTAGTACATTCCATAGCATAATTATCACCTCCACAAAGAATCATCCCCTAGGTGGTCCTTTCCTATCATATTATTGATATCCCATGAAACCATTTCCTAGTTTCATTTTCTCAAAATCATTGCTATATTTTGTATTTTGATTCTTGGATTGATTTTTAGAGTTTCCACTCCTTTTCCAAATCTTCTTTCTAAAAGTAGTTTTAGGACCTCTAAACATTTTCTTGAATTAATTTCTACTCCTATTTTACTATCTCTTTGAATACTTGATCCATAGTGGATGGCCCATGCACATCCACCTCACATCCAATTTGGAGATTTAATCACATAATTAATATCTTGATGTGAAACCTCTTATATTTTTGATATTGAGGAACATACTTTAAGATCATGGAGAATTACTCCTAGTATTCATTCACTAAAAGTTCTCCTTACTTTATATTATAAAAATATATTGACTTCTGATCAAATTAGTGTTGGGTTAACCATCATAATCTAAACAAGGTCACAAATTGTTCCCACATGGTTTTAGTAGATTCAAGATTAATTTCTAATTTATTATTTTTCCCACCATGTTTTTAATTCACTAGTCAAGTGGTAAGCTGCCCAAACAACTCTTGTAACTTAAGAGTAAATCCATATCTTGAAATATTTCTCCATATTAGTTACTTACACTTTTTCTTCATCTCCCAAAATGGTTCCATCAAAATTGGGTGGATTAAGTTTATTCATATATCATGCAAGTTATGTAGCTACACACGCTCTTATAGTTTAATGATATTCCTCTTGCCTATGTTCCTAAAGAACTTATTAATCATTAGGATGATCTTTAGGTTCACTTTAATTATTTTCCTCTACATGGACACAAAATTCCTATTCAAGGGCAGATATTCAGTCTATAGTTTCATTCTTGGCTGTGATAATCTAATCATGATTTTCAATTTCTTCAGTGTTAAATTGAGGTGGGTCAACTAAAGGTTTATTATTATTAGAATTAGATGTACCCTCAATATATGGTCTTCTATGTGACATTAATATTTATTATAATATAAGAGTAAGAATAATGTATGAAAAACTCATTAAATCCAAGAATTTGAGCATCTATTTTGATACCACAATGTAATAACCCCTCAGAGTTTTACAAGAAATAGGTAATTTTTTTAACTCAATAATAAATTAGCTTAATTTATTATAAGTACTAATTATATTTAAATAAGTTCATCAATTATTAAAATTAATCTATTAACCATTAGGTTAAATTTATGATTTACTTATCTAATGATCACTATATAAATTTATTTATTTGGTTTCACCATGCAAAACATCGAATAGTATTTAATTACCCAAATTAATAAATCATCCACTATTGGATTAAATATCACAATATATATAAATTTAAATATCTAAATACTTTTTTTATAGTATTAACATCAAATATTAAAAGTATACAATATTATATATTTGAATATCATATTGAAATTATACAATGTTTCAAAAAACATACAAGTCTAAATGAACTCATTAATATCCACAAGTAATTATGAGTAAAACCTCTAGTGTCTGACTAATAGAAGGGGATGGAGAGTATAATTTATTAATTGGTACTTCACAAAATTATCCAAATCATCATCTACTCTTGAATAGTATCCATAATGATCTCATACGGATGATTTGTTCTCAAGGTTCAGTCTTCAATCTATGTCTTTACACTTGTAAATAGTCTTTATACCTCATTTTATACTATCATGTTATCAAACACCTTGTAGTACTCCATATATATAATTATGCCCTTCATTAATTACCTCACTCAACTCACTTCATTCCATTCATTCATTCATTTTCCCTTTCAAGGATTCACTCATTTTGTTCGCTCATTTATTATGAAGACATTATAAAATTATGTTTGATCTTTTATGATCACATTAAACTTGTTTAAACCATTTTAAATCTCTTAATATCATTCCATCATGCATTTTCACTCTTCAACCTCTTAAGTGTTATTATTCTCTTATAACCTTTTTTTTACTATATCTCTTTGTCTCAGTTATCAAAAAAGTTACCTAAATATTTAATGCCATATTCTGATACCCTATATATTTGTACATCTTTTCACAAAGTTTTATCACTCAAATATCTTTCTAGATACCCTTTATTTCACTAACTCATGTCTAACTAGGCCTAATAGACTTCCATGCTCTTTTTTAGGCCTCCATTTTCTATTGTACAATCCTAAAACAAACGAAACCACCTGAGTATTTATTGGCACATCAAAATATGTTATATTAAAAAATTTAATATAGTTCCACTAGTTAAAACTTAAGATATTGGTTTTTATGTTTTGGAATCGTAATTGATTGTCTATAGAGGCTAAGAGGCTTAAAAATTAACTTCCTTGAGTTTAAAGAGATTTAAAAGGGAGAAAAATACCTTCCCAAGGTTTTTTTTCACATCACATACTTTCTCCAATTGGTGATAACCTTCGGTCAATCCTAAATGCCTTTGAACTTATCAAAATTCATAATTTTTGGAGTTCTTTAAAGGACTGCATACAGACACATGAGGTTTAAAGTCCATTTCTTTGATTCTAGATCATTCCACACCAAAATAATACCTCTATAAGTTGTAGATTACACCTATTCAGCTTTACAAATATTTTAGAAAGAGTATATTGACTTTTTTATACTCATAACAATTGAAGTCACAAAATATTATGTTCTTTGGTTTAACTGAGTAAGGATTTAAGGGGACTATGTACAATATAAAGGTTCAAAACGTTTCCAATGGTCACTATCTTAATATTTATATCCCTTAGAATCATAATGATACTTATTTCACATAATATCTATGCCACTCCCTATGTTCATACTCTCATCCTTGTCTTCGACTATGCATATAGGGTACTAACTATATCAACAAAATTGTTGCCTTCTTATACACTATGTATTGGATTCAACTCTTTACTTGGATTAATAAAAACTTATACTACAAAAATTTTTAACATAATTTCATCTACCAATAATTATCAAAACATATTTATAGTAAGTATCTTAAAAAATAAGCATTTACTATCATTCCTTGATTGTGATAGATGTATGCAGGGTTTTATGGACAAAGTTATCTTTTAGTCTGAGTTTATCCACTTTGAATTGTTCTTCTCAGTAATTTTAAGTTTTATATGACCTAAACATATTAAATAACTTAAATCATGGCAATTGTTTTCTCACTAATCTTGTTGAATTCACCCAAATACTTATTCTTTTGATTATAATCTAAAGCCTATCACACAACCTGTAATACACATAGATGCTAACAAGACCATGGCCTCAATGGCATTTAAAGATAATGTATAACTATCTAAAATCGAAAATACCTTTTAATGGAGAGTAAACATAATAACATCCTTTTATTTATTCATTGGAATCAACATTTATTACATTATAATCCATGAATGGACTCTACCACCTTTTCTTGAGTGGTTACAGCATCTTTTCTACATTTCTCCTCGTTTATCATTCTTTGATATTTATATCCTCTCTATATATAACATTATAATATTACATACAACTTACTTACCAATTCTTTCCCATCCAACTTCAAATTTGGTTTTGTGTAGTTACATCAAACTACCTGACAATAACCAACTTCAACATATGAGGGGTGATTTGCTTTAGTCAATTTAACTCTTACTTGTTACCACCTTAATTAATTATCATTATATGTATTCAAACATTATTTACATGATTTATTTGACCCCTTCTCTCACCTAACAATTTCACACTATGCTTATGGGTACTCTAGGCTTAGTTCAAACATTTTAATTTTTAGGTTCACAGTTTTGGAGGGAAAAATCCTAAAACTTATAAAACACACCTTGATGACACTAAGTGATTATAAAATCAGCAAATTGATCTTATATTATCCTTCACATTCATCTAAACTATGAAATGGATCACCTTGATCACTAACTAGCATATGACTCTCAATAAAACTAAAATGACGCTTGTTTACTTGATACTCCTGCATCATACTTCCTAGAAGGGAGAAAAAGTGAATTATAAAACTTATGTATTGCCTTATATTTTATTATTTAAGG
>JARHVA010003289.1:25000-75000 GCA_037957365.1 Torreya grandis
AATAATATTATCAAAAAAATTCACGAAAGGCATATATATCCTCTCAAGCTATGTATCATAGTGTGAAGGTATAATCCCTGTAAAGAACTTCAGTTTCATTATTTTGTGTATTAGCAATTTCCCCAAACATACAAGTTATGTCATAAAGGATCTAATCTTTAGTTTTAATAAAATAAGATTATCTAAATTCAAATGTGTAAATTGATAGTCATAACTAACTCAAAACCCATGACTGATTACCACATCTCACTTTTTGTGAACGAAATGTTTATTAGAAAATTTAATGTTAAGTGGTGCTATTATTGGGCCATTAACATATCACATTAGTAAATAATTTTTTTTTTTAATTATTTCTTGACATAGGTTAAATCATCATGTAAATAAAATAATAAAATAATTTATTAGATGTGAACATTGTGTTCTTTGAGGAGACATTTGACCTATTGATTACAATAGTTCACCTTGGACCTCAATATAAAAAAGCGTTTCAACCCTTAACAAAAATAATATTATTTGTGAATAGTGTGGGATATATGTGAGCATTATGAAGGTTTTTTGAATTGATTTAAAAATAAGTGAGAGTTTGAAGGAATGTATAGGGTACCTGAGTTTCTCAATAAATGAATAATCATAATGGCTTTTTACATTAGTTGAAGTTCTCCATGTTTAACTCTTGTGTACAAATGATATATGTGTCTTTTATAATCAACTGCATATCTAGATCTATAATGTGTTGATATTTTACATACATTGAATTCTATATCGCATGTTTTTACATGGTCTAAGAGCTTGGTATATGTAGTGATTGATTGAGAATACTTTGGAGTTGAATTATTTTGCCTATAAAGCTTTCAAATTACTATTGTTCAAATATTTTTATCAAAGTTCAGCTTGGTGTATGACATAGGTAGATATGAAAAATATAAAGATCAGTGTGGAACCATGTATATCATACTTTGATCATCATTAGCCTTAATCCAAGAAATGAAGACCCCAATCAACCAAACAAAGATCAACTTCTCAAGGAGAAATCAACTTTTATGCCATTCTATGCCCCATGGTATGGCTTTGTGGTGTTGGAAAGCTAATGAAAATTAGGAATTTTATTACATTTCTCCTCTAACATGTTTCTAGGCTTTTAAGTTGAGATATTGTGCATTGTGCCTTTCCTAAACCATTTGTAAAGCTCCCAAAGGCTTCCTAAAACCCCTATAGTTTTCGTTTAAAGCCACTTGAATCAACATGTATGACCTATGTAGGTTAGATAACATTTTTTTTGATGAAAAATTCAATTTTGATTCCATTTTATGAATCAAAGGGTAATGCAGAGAGATTGTACAAATTTTAAGACTTCTAATGGCTTATTGCATGCTCCAACAACAACCATGCATCCATCTGAGCATCATGCATACTACATAAAGCTTACGAAGGCCAGTATATAGTTTTGGAAATATATATAATAAATAGATTGTATATTTATTTTAATATTTTCACGCAATGTTAGATGGGGCCCCATCTTTCTTATTTGATTTTTCCTAAAAATTAATATTTTTGAAATATTTTTTTAAATGCATATATTTATTACTTAAAAATAATTAAATAAGTCTTAAAATTAATTTTGTGCATTTATATTTCTAACTAGTGTGTAAATAGAGTTGGTAATATCTGTTTGGTAAAACCTTGTAAAAGGGGAAGTCCAGTGTTCAAAACAAGCTACTAATTTTTTGGTCAATTTATTTTGTAAAAATAGAAAAAATAGGTATAAATTTTTTTTTGTGTGTAATATATCACATTTGAAACCATTGTCTATTGATGGCTTTTTTCTACACTTGTTCTAGACAATTCTTTATCAAAAGTAGTTGTCTAACCAATCATTTAATAGCTCTTTGCATGTTTCAAACACATTGGAATGGTCTATTTTTTATTTCAATTTTTAATATACGTTTTATTTATCTATTTTAGTGTAAAATTTGTCTTGCAACACTCATGAGTCTTGTGACACAACTTTCATTTTTGTTACATTTATTTACATTTTTTGAATTTGTTTTCAATCAAGTAAGTGGTTATTGTTGTTTGAACCCTATAGTATTTGTTTTTGTTGAAAATAATATATTTAAATTCACATTTAAATAAAATTTTGTTTATTCATAGTGTCAACATTAAGTCTAACCCTAAATCTCCAAATGAAAAAAATTAAAAAAAAAAAAAAAAAAAAGGAAATTTGGTAATAAAACTCATAAATTTAAGTTTAATCAAAATTTTAACTTATGTTGTAAAATTGATCTTAGAAGGGAAGTTTTTTATAAAAATAAAAATAGAGATAATAATAAAAACTATACAAGTAATAAAGTGAAGAAATATTCTAATGAGAAATCTCAAAAGAATAAAAAACATAGTCAAAATAATAATTAGGAATAAATTCTAACAATATTGCTTTGTATGCAACCTTATTTACTTCTAATGAAAATGAATGGATTCTAGATAGTGATAAATTGCATAATATGAATTATTTATGAAATATTTTATCTAGCACTATAAATGTATCTAGAATTATTTATTTATTTGATAATTCATTTTTCTAACCTACCAAGAAAGAAAAACAAAATTGATAAATGTTGTTATAAAAGATGTTTAGATATGTTCATAAATTTAATATAAATATGTTATTATGTTGTCAACTTATGAATCATAATTTCATACTAACTTTGTTTAAAGATAAATCATATATTATAAATCAATTTAGTTCCCTTATTATTGAATAAATTTAACAAAATAATTCATATATTTTTGGACTTCTTTTACATGTTATCTTTATCATAAAATATGAATAAATCTCAATTATGGCATGTAAGATTAGGACATCTTAATTTTATAATTTTATATTATATGTCCTCTTATAATATTTTTATTGGTCTTCCTTCTATTTCTTCTCATTATGAATCTTGTGAGTGTTGCTTATGTGATAAGCAACACACTAAACTCTTTGATAAAAATCATGATGTAAATTCCTCACTTTTTTATAACTAATTCATAGTGATATTACAAGGACACTTGAATTTGCATCTCTTTATAGTTATTTGTATGTTGTTATTGTATCTCTTAATGGTTCTTTATATGTTGTTATTTTAATGATACTAAATAAATTAAAAGTAACTCAACTACAATGGTATTTGTTAGTAGTATTATTTAGTTTGATTATTGAAAAATACTAATTATAATTATATTGTAATAGATATATTAGTTTTAAATAATAAATCAAAGAAAATATATAATTTTATACTTTTCAAAATAATTAAATTTAGGATCATTTTCAACTTATATGAGTTAACTTAATGAAAGTTATGCATGTAGATAAGCATTTTATTACTTTTGAAAAATTATGTAGTTTGTAAAGGGAAAAACTATTCAAATCACATTTAGATATGTTAATGATTGAAAACATTAGTGAATTGTGATGAAAATTTTGAAATTCATTATAACATTGTGCTTCATTTTCAAAGATGATCATGTTGATTTATTACATTTGATAGGAAAATCATGATCAATAATAAATGATATTTTATGTTTCAATTGTTAAGGTGTTTCTACTTGATAAGTGGGGAAATTTCATGCTAATATGTTTACATTCCTCATTTTATTAAAAATATATGTTATGAAATGAAAAGTGAAAATAGAGTTCATATTATTAATTAACTCCTCGTCATTCATTTCACTATGCATACATGTATAAAATTATTTTCTTAGTGTCTGAATTGTTTGGTTAGATGATTGTATATCATTCTAAAATTTTCCATCTTTGATATATGAGAGGTTACGTATCCCAATCTTCTATTATTTCTTTTTCTAGATGATTGCAAAAATGACAAAAAATATACTAATATTGTAAAATTTAGAAGATTTAAATTATAGAAATATTTATTTATAATAAGATATATAATGCTTGGATAACTTAAATTATTATATGTATATCACATGACATTTGGGGATTCCCATATTATCAATATTGAAATCATTCAATAATGAATTGCATATAATGATTTGTGCATCACTAACCTAGTAATCAAAGTAGTAAACTAGTTTGCTTAAAACATGACTTAATTGTTTCAAATGTGTTTTAATATAAATAAACATATGTCATCCTTTATATTTATATATTTGGTTATTTTCATGTCAACCATGTTTCGATATCATATATATACTTCTAGATATATGTTTAATTTTGGTATAGGTGTTATCACTTGAAATAGAAAAAAAAAACCTACTATTTCTATTTTTATACACAAAGGATGTCAAAAAAATTTTAGTGGTGAATCTTTGTTAATCTAAAAATATTCTATTTTATTATGTCTACATTTGGAAATTTTAGTGGAGTGCCCAATAATGTAGTATCACCTAAATTTTTAGGGTTAATGTTAATTTCAAGAAGACATTTACCTACAATTGAATATAAATTTCCTCATATAGATGTAATTCACTGATACCTCAAAAGCCAATCTAGAGGAATTCACCATATACCATCAGGAAACTTTAGAAATATTTTTGATAGTTTATATTTTAGGTTTGAGGAGGGCTTCAAGAGTCAAAAATTTCTATCAACGAATGCAACAATTTTTTTAAAATAAAATTTCTTAGTATTTTTAACTTTAATTCCATTTAATGATCTTTAAGTGCCATCATGGAAATTAAATATAAAGGTGTTTTAAAACAACCTAAAGATACCTAATGGCATCCTGCGAGTGTAGATGCTCAATGGTTGTCTATGGGTGCTTGATTATAGTCTATCATTACCTAATAGTGGCATGCATGTAGTTGATAGTAGGCAACAAGTCGCTGATGATAAGTTACCTATGAGTAGACAATGAAAATAAATGAGTGGAAATTGGTAGATTATGGGTAGACACTAGTATACTATGGGAGAATGTTAGTAGTCTATAGGTGGATGTTGATAATCTATGGTTAGATGTTGATAGTCTACATGTAGATGTCGATAGTCTACAACTAGATGCCTATAGCTTATAAGTAGATAGTAGCAAATTATAGTTAGATGCTGATAGTCTATAGGTGGACATTGGTAGCCTATGGGCAAATGTTAGTAGTCTATAGTTGACCCTAATTATATCTAGTTAGATGTTGCTAATTTATGGGTAAGCACTAATTATTTCCAGTCAAGTGTCGATAGGATGCAATCAAGTGCCTATAGGCTATCGTTGAGAACCACTAGGTTATATTTAGACATAAATAGGCTATCTTTGGATGTTGTTAGGTTTCAATCAGGCATCCATAGATTACCGTCAAATGCCCTACAATTTTATTGATGTTATGATTCCATCTACATCCATCAAGCATCTTTATCTGTTATCAGTCATCTTTTTTATTTGTTGATCATCTTTTTTCCATGGATCTATAGTATTGACTATATGTATTTTTCTAAAATTATTAAGGCCCTCAGGAAATTTAAAAAACAAAATAACCTATTATCTTATTTTAACCAAACAATAAACATAGGTACTAAATTTTTAATTAACTAGTGCTTTTTATTTATTGGCTTATGTTAAAGTTAAATAATAATTGAAATGTCTTAAATTATTTTTCATGTAGAACCCACTAATAACTCTTTTGAATAAATGTCTCCATAAGAAGACATACTTGGGTATGAATTTAAAATACTAAAAAGAGATACAAACTCATAGAATACAGTTTTTTTAATTAATTAAATTACATTTTAAATATTTTATAATAATGATAATGTATACAAAAATATTTCATGCATAATATATTGATAAAGTTATCAAATATATATTTGAAGTGGTAGACATACTTGGGAATTAAATGCCAAACATAGGTACTAAATTGTAAACATTATTTGATGTAATGATATTTATTTATTTTTGATATATTTTTTGCATTTATTAGAAATTAATGTCTTAAAAAAAATTTGCATGTAGAATTCAATGATAAATGTATTGAATATTAATATAACGTTTTGAGTATATACCTCCCTTGAAAGAAGCCACTTAGAAAGAAATACCCACTATCCCACTGAATTCAAAGAAACAAAGATATGACATCATAATTAATGGTATCGATGATGAGTTCCCAACACCAAATGAGATATTTACTCACCCAATATAAAGTTCAGATAAGACTATTATGCAGCCAAAATAATCACTAGTTGAAAAAGACACCAAAAACTATGGAGAAGAATAAAAATACATCAATAATTAGAAGGTCATTTCATTATGAGTGGGCATCTAAATAACCTACTATTAAATTTAAAGAGCTAAAAAATAGTACTGACACACCAACAGAATGAAAATACACTATATGTAGTTCAAAACTTGGAAAGAACCAAAAAATGTAGCTCAAGTTGGACATAATTGAGAAACATTGTTGTAAAATATATGAGTCGGTGAAAGATAAAGATGGAAATATCAAAAAAAATTGAGATGTAAAAATAAAAAAGAGTGCATGTATCAATGTTACATAACATAGTATCATAATCATTAGAAACATCAATGACACCTCATTGAGAAAGGAGGAATAATTAAATATCATTTTAGAAAGGTTGCTTAGTCTAATTTTCTTGCCAAAAATATAAAATTTTCAACTTTATATCAAATTCTGGAAGAGAAAGTCCAATATTTGATTTTTACATTACAAGATTATATTTTAGCATATTAGATTACACAACATTCTATAGTCAAATTGGTCTAATACTAATGGTTTTGAGATGGTAAAATGCCTCACAAGATTACAAAGGAGGATTTGAAAGAAAAAGCAAAACTAACAAGGTTTATATCACTATCCATTGATGAGGTAGCTTCAGTTGATAACACACCATGCATAGGTATGCATGTTTATATATTTCAAAATCATTCAAGGCAGCCTCTCCTTTGATCTATACATAAAATGAATGAAAATTGTAGTGTTAAAAAACTTTGTAAATTGGTTATTTATAATTTGATGGATATTGTTAGGATGAGTTACCATGATATAAGTTCTAAGTTGGTATGGATGGTGAATTAGTAATATAGTGGAATAAAAAATGTTTGTGTGTTTGCTTACAAACATCAATTGCCCCATATATGACTTCAATCCATTGCATGGACCGTAGAATGAATCTTGATTAAAAAATTATAATCACATTTAAAAATGTCTTAAAAGTGGAGAAGCTTATTTGTGATTTGCATGAGTATATAACATGCAGTTCAAAAAGGTTTTTAGATTTTCATAAATTTACAGTTGGAGTGACTATTTAAAAAAACTATTAAAAAATGTAGATCCTAGATGGATTTCAATGTATGAGCCTACATGCAGAATATTTAAAGAATATCAATCATTGGTTGGTTTTATGTTTAAGTATAGGATGAAGGTTGAGAACGTAAAATATTTTTTAAACCACTTGACAAATTTTTAAACCTTTCTAACATTATGTGGTATTATTCCCATATTGAAGGAAATGCATTTTTTGATGAAACATACACAAGAGAGGTCAATATATATCTTTTTTACTTCATATAGTTAAGGAAACATGTTTGTCTATCACTTGATATATTATACTACTCAAATTAATTTTTTAAGTGACCAATATTTGAGAGTTAGAAATCTTTAACAAATATAAAAGAGCATCAAAACTATTTTAAATTAAATATTCATGACCATCTTTGTATTTTTATTAATAGAAATGAGATACCATTACACACTCTCCAAAGATGAACTAATGTAGTTGGATTAGAATTTGAAGAAGTACGTGTAAAAAGGGTTCTATATGATAATGTCATATGTGACATGGGATTGAAAATGAGAAACATTTCAAAAAGGTTATCTGCTGAAATTTGAGCTTGTTTTCAAATGTATGAGTTATTTAAAGCCATGGCGGTGTTGAATCCTATATTTTAAATAATGCAGATGATGAGTAAAGAAAAAATAATTTATTTATCAAATGCATGGGTACTCTCATCAAATATTTTAGTAAGTTTATGGAAATCAGTGGATAGAAAGTTAAGGATATTTTACAAAACAATTTACTATAAAATAGACAATCCTTTTTTTGAAATTACAATGGTTGAACAATATCGTTTGTAAATTGAACCAAAAAAAAAAGGTTCTATTACCAAGCTATGAAATAAATTGTATCACAATAGTGTTCTAGAAGAAGAAATCAATGAATATTTTCAATTATATGAATTGTACAAAACAATGATATTGAGTTCCATGGAAGATGAAAGGGTATTCAATGCATTATATTTTATTAAATCAAGGCTTTAGAATAAATTAGATAAAAATATTGAGACATGTTTAAGGTTGTATGTTTCAAGTTATGAAGTGGATGTGTTTCCATATGATAGAACAATTTTAATTTGGATTATGTTAACTAAAAGAAGAGTTGTCATGAATACAACTCCAAACTAATATAGTGAAACTAAAAATGCCATTGAGATAAGACATACAAATGTCAGTGATGAAACATGAGTTACCAAAGTGTTATTTCAAATACCTAAGTGTTAGTTTGTAACATTGTAATATGTATATGAAAACTAATGAATAATATTTATGAAATTATTGGTTCATTAAATTTAAGTTAAATTGTTTATAAAATGATTAATTGATATGATCCTGTCTTTAGCATTTTACAATTGTATTCTTTAACACCTTTTTACATTGTGAGTTGTAAAAAATAGTACATATTCAACATTCTATTGTTTATCTTTTTAAACTAAATTAATATTGTTTAATCAAATGAAATGGTAAATAATATTTTAATAGCTTTGAAACCAAATTTCTTATAAATTAAACTAATTGAACATTGCCAAAAATTAATATACATCATAGCCTAATATGAGTAAGTAATCTATAATTACAAATTCTATTTTAAATATTATAAACATAGGTTTCCTATAATTATAAAACATAATAATAAAACAACTCGAGGATTTGATCTCAAGCCTCAGTTTCTATTAATTACACAGCAACAATATGGAATAAATTACAAAACAACACTAAAGTCTCATAATCATTGTGGATCACTTTGTCCTTCTGCTACTTGCTGGCTGGTATTGGTAGTGGTCGTGCTACCTATGAGGATTAGCATCCAAGATTATTGAAGATCTTTGGCTACAAAATGGATACTGGTAAGATTTTCTTAGTCCTATAGCAACATCTATCATTGAAAGTAGTGACTGGTCAGCTTCAATTTTCATTTTAAATAAAACATCAAGATCTAGGTCATTTTCTTGAATTATTTTCATCAATGTATTATTTTGCTTATTCAATAAAATATGTTTCTCCTTGAAATAAATTTCTACAGAAAAACTTTGGCCCACATTCTTCATATGTGTGTCAAGTACAACAACTTGGTTCTTTAGATTTGTATATTTTGATTTCAAATAATTAAAAACATTTAATTAGTTAAATGTTTTAAAATAAATTTTAATTTTAAAAAATGTAAATAAATTTAATGCATATTTTTCTTTTTCTGCATTTACAAGATCCACAAGGATTTTATTTTTAGCCCATTTATTACCATATTATGCTTATGCATTCAAGTTCTCAATCATATTTAACGTGATATCAAGAACATCGTCATTAAAACTATTATTCACCACAACACTTCCTGAAACTACTTGGTTGAATAAAACATCAATTTTTACTAATTGATGCTCCACTATTACATACAATTGATTGCATTGACTATGGTTGTTGAAACGGACTTTTATTTTTGAGTTAATAGTTTTTCTCAATGTTCCCAATTTATCAATTCATCAAGTTTTTGAAGAATAAAATCATTAACATAAGATTTAGTATTTTCTTCCAATAAATTAGAAATAGAAAAAAAGTACATTGGTCATCTATTTAGGGAATATCCTACATAGGACTACCTTCGATGCCACTAGGTGGATAATTGGACATATGAGGTCGTTGTGAAGTCTTTGTGGGATGATATCCCTATATAATATTATGTGAGTTGAAAAATACCATGTGCATGCCACTATCAATTCCTAAATACTCTTGATCTAGATCAATATTTTAAAAACTTTGTTCACCATTGCACTAGGTAAATCACCAAGCAAAAAGTTTGGAAACTCTGACATTGAAATTTGAACCATGTCACCACTCTGAGCCAAGATAAGCAAATGTTTCACAATACTAGTATTTATAGGGACATGATAGGATGGTGGTAGTGGTGGGATTTTTTTCATTGAGAATAATGACCTGTAAATGGGAATTAAAATCACTAAAATGACGAGTTAAAAAATTCTAATATAATATTAGCATTTTAAAGAAATATATTTATTTAGTGCACCTTGTTATTGTTGGTGTGGTTATTGTTCTTGTTAACATCTCTCGAATCTCTACCAGACCCCCTATTGTTTGTGTAGCTATATATAGTATATTTATAATATTACAATAATAAAAGAGCATTTAATTTAAACAAAGCTATTTTATGAAGCTATACTAGTAACATGAGTGGAGGGTTGTGTTGGAGGTGTAATCAAACTCTGCATTCATTTTTTATTATCAATTGTTTCTTATGCATCTATGGAGTCAATTCTACATCCTTCTCCATGTTTTTTTCCACTATGGATTGAGGAGGTCGATTTCCCTTAGTTACTGTATTTATTCTGTCAATTGTTTCATATATTTTTTCTACAAGAAAAATATATATTTTATTTACAATTAACTAGATCAATATTTATATAATTACTTGAAATAAATATAGTACAAATCTCAAATAGTCTCAAGTGAAAACTCTAACTAACCTCATGTGCTTCAAGGGAGAGTGCATTGACAAACATTTTGGGATTGAGAGCAGAAGGAACAGATGATGCTTCAAAATCCAAAATCACTTCATACTACAATGCAATGATATAATTACAACAAGAAAATTGAGTATGTTCATTGTGAAGAGCAATGTTCAAATCATCTCAATTCTATTGGAAATAAAAGTGCACTAGTCCAACAGTTGAACATCCATATTACAAAGAATATAATATAGAGCCCAGAATGGAATATCGGATGGTATACCCTAAAAATAATTTTTGCTTGAAAAAGTTCAAGAATTCCCATTACAAGATGATTTTTTATCACTTTCAATTATTAGATCCCTTTTATTGCAGCATTGATGATCTATAAAAAAATAACTTAGAACTAACAGAAGTAAAACTAGTCAAAAATGAGAAATTACAAATTTTATAATACATATGATCCACCTGTAGTGAGTACTAGGACTCCAAATATATTTTATCGTCATTACTCAACAAGGCCTTTGTGATGACTAGGTTTGCATCCTTGTAAGCTAGACCTATTAGTCTCTAAATATCCTCTAGATAGATTCCAAACAAAAAACTCTAGGAGGCCAAGGTGATGTGAAACATGAAACAAGCATTATCTATGCTTTGTAGAGAACATTTAGCAAAGGAATATCTTTTTCATACTAGGACATGTAGATATGTCGTTAAACATGTAAAGCTCTACCCAATCACTATATGTGTCTTATTTTTGTAGAAGCCTTTAGATAATGGTGTACATCAAATTTCAAAAAGTGAGTTTGGGGTTTCTAGTTATCTATTTGCCTATGCTTGCACTGATAATAGAAGAGATCTGAGAAATGGAAGCCATGGATAAAAATAGGGTTTTGGAAGTTAGGGAAAAAAGTGCAAAAAATTTAAACATGGAAGGAGAGAAATAAACGGCAAAAAGTGCAAAATGAGGTGCATTTTGTAATTTTATATGCATTTATCTTGCTATAGGCAAACATTCACATAGCACGAGCATCCATCAAAGGCACGTGTGGGATGGTAAAGAAACTCATGTCATCATCACACATGCACATGGATGCTCACCAACATATGTAAATGCCCAATAACATGATGTAGATGATTGTTATCATCTTCCAAATGAGCACCTGTACCACTTAGATGAATTCTAACATAGTGTGGGTAAATGTTGCACCATAAATATGGGTGTCTATGTAATGCTATCACATAGTTGCATCATACTAGTGTTTTCCTGCAATATATAGGTGTACATCTAAAACATGCTGATGTTCACCTACACCCTACCGGTGAATGACTATGAGGATGATGTAGACAAGTATTGATTCTATGTATGAATATGTCGACATAATCTAAATAAGTATTGATATTGCATAGATGCCCATCGGTATAGTGCCAACATCTACACACACTATGCCAACATTCATCTAAGATACATAGGTGTTTCTCTGTAAGATATTGATGATCACCTGCACGATGCCATTGGGCACCTACATGATAGTGACATGCACCTAGATTAAACTGTAAAACACCCATTTGCATCATATGTTCACCTACATTACATCAACATTCACCTGTGTCTTATCATCATTCACCATCACTATGTCATCATTCATCTACATTTATTGGACATTCAACTATGTTTGCCATCTTTCATCTACACTATTCGAGTGTTATCTGAGCATCAATGTTGAACATCTACATCATTTCACCATGAATTTGAATTCTATCGATGTTCATTGGCACCATGTTGGCATTCATCTATGCGGCATTGTCATTTGTCCCCCATCATATCAATGTTCATATACATAATTTTGATGTTCACTTGCATTACATCGGCATTCACCTGTGTCTTATCATCATTCACCATCACTATGTCATCATTCATCTACATTTATTGGACATTCAACTATGTTTGCCATCTTTTATCTACAACCTTATGAAAAATTTGGTAACCTTATGTAATTTTTTGCGTGGCATCACATGATTCACCTGTGCAATGATTCATCTTCTAAACTAATTTTCCACTAATGTGAATTTGATTCACTCGGGACCTTCATAAAAAAATTTATATGGCCCACTAAAATAAACCTTGAAACAAAGTACATGAATGTTATGAAAGTTGTTAAGAAAGCCATGTGACTAAAAAGGTTATTGGATATACATTTGGATGTTTCTCATTATAACACATTTCTTTCTAATAATCAAAAATTTATAGCTTTGGTAAAAAATCCAATGTAGCACCCAAAAACTAAGTATATTGAATTTTATATATTTTTTAAATAAGAGATAGTCCTCAATGGTGATATTAATCTATAATTTTGTCTTATATATGAATAAGTGGCATATATATTTACAAAACCATTTGGTTCTATAAAGTTATTTTAGTTTCATACAATGTTGGGCCTCTCTATTTTCCATTGAGGAGGGGTATGCCTAACAATGTCACTTCTTAATGGCCATGTGTTTCTTTCTTCTCTATACTTCTTTTCATTATAGTGTATTATAGTAAATCACTTTATGTCATTTTGGTAAACTTCACAATATGTGAGTTTGTAGTGTACCAAATATTTAAGAGTGTATATTGTAATGGAGGTTCTTTAATTATAAAAACCTTCAAAATGCATAGTTGATTATTTACGAGAAACTGTGACATGTAATCACACCATCATGCTAAATTAAACTTAATCTAGGTAGTTTATGAATTATAAATCATTTTTTTTTCAAAAATTGATATTGGCATGATGAAGATTTTCTTATATTTCAAATTTTATGTCTCCTAAGCATATTTTAGATGGTTTATGAAGTATAACTATTTTATTATAAAGGTGACTATTACATGTATCCCCACTTAACATTAATTTGGAGTTTTGGAACAATTAATGTTAAGTGATGCCTTTATTGGACCGTTAACAAATTACACTAGTAAATAACAAATGTTTTATTATTATTATTATTATTATTATTATTATTATTATTATTATTATTATTATTATTATTATTATTATTATTATTATTATTATTATTGTTATTATTATTATTATTATTATTATTATTATTATTATTATTTAACATGGTTTAAATTATTGTGTAAATAAAATATATTATTGAATATGACCGTTGTGTTCCACAAGGAGAACGTGGACCTGTTGGTTACAACAGTCCACCTCACACCTCAATATAAAAAGAGTTTTACCTCTTGGTGAAAATAACAACAAAGTATAATATTATTTATGAACAATGCAAGGTATATGTAAGCACTGTGAAGGTTTTGTAAATTATTTTGAGAAGAAGGTTGAAGCAATGCTTTGGGTATTTATTTTCTCAATGAATTAACAATCACCATAGTTTTTACCTCAGTTGATGTTTTCTACATTTAACAGTTGTGTACAAATAATATGTATCTTTGCTAATTGATGAATTACCTAGATCTATCATACGTGTTGATGTTCAATATATGTTACATTCTATATCACATTTTTTTATAGTGGTAAGCAAGAATAATTTATTATTTTTTTAGGGAGGTGACAATGTAAAGTGACTTTGTGTGTTTCTTCATATGAGGTGGTAATGAGTTGTGGAAGGAGGAAACATTTTGTTTCACAGTGAAATGTTTCAATGTGAGACGAGGGATGATGGTGAGGGGCAACAACATGGTATCTCAAGTGATAGTGAATATGAGAGGGAGCATATAATACACTGATCCAAAATTCAAGGCATATAGTGGATTTAGATGACATGCATCCCTTTTAAATTAGTATGCAATAATCTACATGGAGAGATCTTTAATTAGTTATTTTCTATTGTCATAGTTGGATAATGACATCATGGTAATTGATTTGATTGCAGTAGAACTCCACATTATATATGTGACTCTAATGAGTGTGATAATATACATTTATTTATAATAATTATAAATGTAATATATTAAATTAGCATATAATATATCATATAGATAATTATATTAAATATTTCTAACTAAAATATTATTATAATATATAAAAAAATATACATATATATCTATATATAGTAATTATAAATATAATATATTATAATAGTATATAGCATATCATATAGATAATTATATTATATATTTCTTTGTGTGTGTGTGTGTGTGTGTAAGTGATATTATTATCTCTATGGTTGTAGATGAGAATGGATATAATAATTTTGTAACGCACACCCACCATTAAATACAACTACAAACATGGATGAATATAGATGGATATGTAATTTGATATGTTGTTTAATAAAGATCAGAATGGGGGAGATTATTTTAGAGATCCAGTCCATTAATGTGTCACCAATCATATATGCAAACAAACAAAAACTTAGATGACATTTCTCCCAACCATTGATGGCAATTTGTTTGTGTCTTGTAGTTGTGCTTATGCCTAAGGCCTAAATTTGAAGGTCAACCCTGTTTGTTATGATTTTTTTAATGATATTTGTCTATCCAATATTGCCCTAAAAATACTAATATAATTCATAGTAAGTTTCACTATCCACCACTTCATCATTGCTCATTCTCACTCTGAAACAAAAAATCTGCACTCCAAACAACTCATTACTATATAATCGAGTAAAATATAACTACCGATTTTATGAAAAACGAAGATTATACCACTACTTCAAACCCAACTTACACCTTTACAACAAATCCTAATTTAAATTTTTAATCTTTCCCTATATTTCCTATCAACGTACGCATTGCAACCTAGGGCGCAATTACTAATAATAAATGCTTGGACTGCAAATCAAGTTTTCATGGACACTCAAAACCGCCCGTCAGATTTTAACCCCTAGGGAAAAGCAAGTTCATCGAAGAGGGTGCTTCCTTACAAGTTACCATAAATTTTAAAAGCTATTGAGTGACGCCGTGGTACGGGCACAAAACGGACCGGTTAGGACATTTTGGACATGTGACGAAAGCCCGCACTACGATATATAAACCCCGTTTTTCACCGTCCTACCTAATTATTCCAAGTTTGGGTTGACCGCCCCCACATCAGATAAGACGTCAGGGACAAAGTGCCATTGTGCCAACCGCCAAGACGGGATGTTATATTTATCAAACTTCGGTTCATGGAATCTTAACAATCCCCAACGCCACCAAACCCACAATTGTTTGTCAGTATCACCCCGTACGGACTACAACCCCATTTGCGCCGCAACGTCCTCCACGCGCCGTGTCGGTTACGTGTCTGTCCAGCCCCGCCTCAATCTCTGACACTCACATATAAACACCTTCAAATCCTAAAGCAATACATAACAACGCACTCATGGAGATAAGGAAAGCGGGTAAAGTGCTGCACAGACTTGGGAGTGTATTGTTACCTGGTGCTGCAAAAAAAGCGAAAACGAGGTCAGAGATGGTTCCTCCAGATGTGCCAGAGGGCCAACTGGCAGTCTATGTAGGAGTTAAGGCAGACTGTAAGCGCTTTGTTATCCCTGCTGTTGATGTCAACCATCCTGTCTTCCGCGCATTGCTGGACATGGCTGAAGAGCAGTTTGGATTCCGCAATGAAGGACCTCTTCTTATTCCTTGCGACCCACTTCTATTTGACAATATTCTTTGCCTCCTCAGAAACAAGTCAAAGGCAGAGATTGGACAAGTAATTATTGAATTGAAGAAATAGAACACAACCAGAAGGAATTCAATTTCCCCGGTTGTAGTAGGTTATTTTCTGCTGCTTATGGTCCATAGTGAATCTTTTTATAGATTTAACCATTGGCTCTTCTTTGTTTGTCAATCCCTGTATTTATTCTGCCCGACTTCGTGTTCTGCCAAACTCTGTTTGTTTCGATTGAATGCACGAACTTTGTTGGATTTCATTATACAAAAAATTTAAATAATGGGATAGGATGCCAGAATCAGCCGTGATTCACGAACGTACAGGCTGTATAAATTTTAGCATTACATACTAATCAACAGTAACAATCCCAACACACAAACTTAAATCTAACACAATCAAACACACAGTTCTTATGACTCTGAAAAATCCTAATATTATATACAATTAAAACCGTAAAACTGCTAAGAACTATCGAATCCGGTTTTTAAAAAAACTAATTTCTTTTGTTAATGATACAATTGATCAAACTGAAATATTGATTTGAAGAAAGTTGACACATTCGGTGATTGGCCGGAGCTTATACAAAGGTTTAAAATTTGAATATATATATATATATATATATATATATATATATATATATATATATATATATATATATATCTCTGCACGTCAAAGTAAGCTCAGCTAATTTAAATGATTTATGTAGAAATTGGGACATCAATTACATAATTGTTATCGCAAGAATTGCAGTGTGTAACAAAAGGTCGCGGCAGGGCGGACAGCCATCTACAAACTCTCATATTATTTTTTAGTCTACAATGGCGTACTTGAAATTGAAACATTCATACTATTTCAGTGTAACTTCGGTTTGTGAAACATCTATCAATATGTACAGTGTGGATTATGTTAGAAGATGATGTACATCAGTGATTAAAATTTATGTTGTAAGAAATGAAAAATGTAGAAATTTAAGAAATGCAGAAACTATTGTAATGTAAGAAACGAAGAAAAATATAAAATGTATGAAAATGTGAATAAAAATTTGAAATTAAAAATATTTCTCTGAAAATTGGTCGTCTATAAATAAATTTGTTGGACAGAGATGATTTATAAAGCATTACACTCTAGAGATGACTTATAAACCATTAGACTCACCGAAAGGTAACCCAAAACGTGTGCCTGTTGGAAATTCCACTCTGAGGAAATTTGTGATTTGTGGGCTTTACCCAATAAGCGTTATTTACTTTTTATGTGAATAACTGTTCGTTTTTTCATTTACTATCTTTGCTCATGTGAAAATATGTATCTGTTGGAGATTCCATTTTGAAAAAAGAAGGTGATTTATGAACTTTATCAATAAACAGCATTTACTTTTATGTGAATAACTGTTTGCTTTTTCATCCATTATTTTTACCGAGTGTCAAAACATGTATCTGTTGAAAATTCCACTTTAAAGAAAACTGTGATTTGTGGACTTTACTTAATAGGCCTCAATTACTTTTTACGTTAATAACTATTCACTTTTTCATCCACCATCTTTTGTCTGCCATTGAGATTCCACGATTTTTTTCATAAAAATCAAAATCATTTTGTTTTTAAAGTTTTTCAAAAACATCGTGATCTTTTATGGGGTCTTTTATGGCAATTTTTTATGATTTTGCTAACCATATAAATGCCCATGAGAAACAAACGATTAACGTGGGAAGTATCTAGTTTGTTTAAACATGTCGGAAACGTGTATTATGCTTCAAAACATCCATCCTTTATTGATAAAGTTTATCATTCCACCTCATACTTTAAAAGCATATATCATGATTTCAAATCTACAGGTTAAAAAGCATCTACGTTGACGAATTGTTTACTTATTGTCACGTGTCATGAAATGTTGTAAGAAATTGTTCTTATATAAAACGTAAATTGTTTAATAAATTTATAATTATTAAATTTTAACTTGTTTGGATAATAGTAATAGTAACAGTAATAGTAACAGTAATAGTAATTGTAATTGTAAATGTAATTGTAGTAGTTTGTAATTTAAATTTGAAGTGTCAACTATCAACTCAAGAAAATACAAATAATAATATTTGTAAAGTTTTGTATATATATGTATGTGTGGCATCTGATTTTTTATATGTAAATTTCAAATGGAATTGAATTGAAGTGTTGAGTAATAAATATATTTTTAAAAAATTGTAAATTAAAATTTTCAAATTAATATATACTTTAAATATATGTTCAAATAATATTTAATATATGTTAATCCAATTAATCATCTAAACAATTATCTTCAAATCTATTTATTTTAAATTAATATAGAGAACTATTTTATGAACATTAAAATGAGTGTTAATTTAACAATGAAAAATTAAAATGCACTGTGGATGAAAACAATTATTCTTTTACAAAAGACTATTTTCAAAGCTTTATGTTGGGTGTAAACATTTCATCCTTGAAACATTTCAATGGTTGCATAAAAACAATATTAATATTTAAAAATGGAAACACTAATCTTTTTTAATATTTTCTTCAATTTAAAATTTTTAAAAGAATTAATTATTTTAGAAAATAAATTTGTCAATATAAGTGTTAATTTAGAGTTTATATCTATTAGTAATATTAAGTCAATTTCATATTTTAAGACAATGTTGAATTAAAATTTATAGTTCTCAATCAAAAGGATTGTTGTTGAGTTGGTGAGGATAATGATTATTTATATCTATTTATTAAGGTAAAAATCTTTCTAGATATTCGATATGAAGAGTTATGTGGATAAGGTCAGGATTGTGAGTCTATATCGATATTCTATATAATCCAGTTATTCTATATAATATTTTCAAGCACATTTAAAAAATAAATTAAAATTACAATCTATAATCCCACCAAGTGTTTAATTAGTTTTTTTATTTTCTTTCAAATTAAATATTACTTACTAAAAATTCAAAATAAAAATAGTGTTTATGGTGAATACATGTGGATTAGAAGATGTTGTGCACCACTTTGTGAGAGTCTCTTTTAGACTGGGAACAATAACCTACACACATGTAAACACTTGACACAAATAGATTAATAAAAGAGATGAGTGGACTGCCTGATACAATATTAATTCAAGGAAATGGTACACTTTCATGGAAGGATATCAGTCTATTTTTTACACAATTAAGTGGTTAAAAATCATATAAAAATATAATAAATAAAATATATTATAAAAATTCTAATTAAGATTCAATCTTCAAATAAGCTATCAATGTAAATGAAATATTCATCCCAGTAAGCTGAAGAAAAATCTACATCATCATGTATGACAACTAATTAATCTTTATTAGCTTCATAAGAGGGAGAATAAATAATTGTGTAGAAGGCTAGCTCAAAGTTTATGTCACTCTAATCAACAAAGAAGGGTTAGGAAACTCTAGAGAGATTAATGATACTAGTCGCATCATGTACTAAGCAAGATATAGTCATCTACAAATAAAGGCCATGTTCAAATGACAAAAAATTAGTAAAGGATGGCATATAGGGATCTAGGATTAAGGTCTCATGTTCTATGATTTAAACATAGTGGATCAATGTCAATCCTAAAAAGATTGATGCTAATCTATAGAATCGGTGCCAATTCAAATTGAATCGATGTAGATTCTCTCTATGACTGAGTGCAATATAAATAGAGAGTAGAAAAGACAGATTGGCTAATAGAGAATGATAAATAAATACATTCAACTGATATTTTAATGATTAAATAAATGGGTAATAGAAGAATAATTGATAGAAATGATAAAATGTAACATGATAACTTACCTTTGATCACCTTGCAAGCATAATTAAATTCTTCTATAGACTTAGGTAATTTCTTTGTCTTGATAGAGAATGTGGATTGAATGTAATGAAATTCTAGTACAATGTCACTAAGAACATCACCAATGTTGAAGGAAATCTTATAGTAATTTGAGGCTCTGAGTTTTTGGGTCTAGAATGTAAAGGCTAACTGGGTATTTATGGATCAATGTCAATCTAAAGAATCGACATCAATCATGAGTGAATCATCATCGATTCACCCAATTTGAAGCCTTTATTTCAACCATGGCTAAAAATCACTTTAATATGGGTGGAGTTATTGGTAATGACTCCATACAGGGGTAAGTGGTTAGGGGTAGATTCTTAGGTTATAAATGGATTTAGGAGTTTAGGAGGGATAAAAAGGTAATTTTAAAAGTCACTTATCAATCTATTAAATGATAAATATAGTAAACTTTAGAATATATATTATTTAAGAGATTAAATAAATATAAGGATGTACAACACCTAATTAATCATCCATAAGGTACAAAATTATAGTGTCTACATTTACCTCTTTTTGTGGATCAATATGAATTACATCCTATGAGATGAAAACTATGAGAGGTCTACTGCCCTATATTTATGTGAGGAGATACCACCCCTCAAACAAGGAGTTGATGGAGGCTAAGGAGTGGGTGACAGGTTTGAGAAAATGAAATAATGGATGGGATGGATAGATAATAGATGACTTCTAATGAACATAGATGCATAAAATGAAGTGTATGTTTTTCATTGATAGGATGTAGGATAATATAGGTAGAGATGCCTCAAGGTAAATCTGATAATGAAAATCTATAACTATGAACATGTGGGATTAAATAAATGCAAACAAGAGAACATGTGATAGGATTAACTGATCGAAGCATCTGAGGTGTTATACGGTGTGTGTGATACCTATAGATAATTGTTCTCAAGAGAGAATGTACTCTCAAAAACCTTTTAGGGGAGATACTAAAAAGAGTACATGCCTCACAAAAGTTGTGGAATCGTTAGGGGGTCAAAATTAATAACCCAAAATGGTATAGGTTGAATAATATGGTAGATGTTGAAAGGAACCAAGATAAAGGTAAGGAGTAGGAATAGATGTATGTGAAAGTACACATAATACAAAATGGTGTCAATCCACATCAATCCAAAGTCAGATATATAAGCAAGTCCAATATGGAAAAGGGCTCATTTACTATTTGTGAAACCAAAACAGTGCTTGAAAGTTTAAATAATAAGAGTATAAATAAATGAGATGGAGGCTAATGATAATAGATTGAGATGATGATGACATTCATAAGATGTGATATGTCTATTCTTTTATTAATTTTTTTGGAATTTTAGAAATTTTTACAGTTTTAGGATTTTGGACCTAGGGTTAGGCTAAGATTATCAAAGGATGGCACTAGAGAATTGATGTTGATTCATTAGTGAATTGGTGATGATTCACAGGGAATCGACATCATTTCATTGAAATGATTTTGATCTTGATAGAAGGGCATTGATCCATAAGGAATCAGTGTTTATTTACATAAAAATGTGAAAGGCTTAGAATAGAGTCTTGAGTTAAGATAAGTTGTGTTCTTCTAGGAGATTTTAGGCTTACATGGGATATTGGTGATAGGCACAGGGTTTACTATAGATGTGAGATTGAGTGTCACCCTAATAGAGTGATTATCGGTTTATTTCAATGATGATGATTGGGCCCATCTAGAGTTCATAGGCATGAGAGGGGTGCATCATTATAGACACATCTATCGAGACACAATATTTCTCAAGGCTTTAGTAAAGTGATGGGATGTCATAATTGGGACCTTTTGGCTATCAACCAAGGAGATGACCATTATAGAGGAGGACATCTACTATATTTTATACCTTTTTGTGTAAGGAGCATTCATAGTACCAATGGATGAGTAGGGCTAAGGATTAGCCTCAACACTCCTATATGGTTATGATATAGAGTATGTTAGTTTTATTGCTAGTGGTTTTACTTTTGAGCCTCTTTACAAAGATGAAAAAGTGGGGAGGGGCATGCTCATGATGATGATGCTAGAAATATTTTTCTATGCACTCATAGACTTATAGGGAGGCAAATTTGCATTGATCCTAATGTTTGTCGTGGTATACATGTTAGAGAAACACACTATTTTTTCATGGACATCAACTTTTCTAGAATAGATTTATAGAGAGCTCTAGGGTTGGAGGACCCAAAGGCATTATGGACTAGATGTTATTGTCATACTATAATGTTGGGCCTATGATCACATCAAGATAGTGTATCCCATTGGAACCCATAGATATGATGGTATGATATAGATTACAATGTTGCATTATCTTGGTGGAAGGTTGACCTAGTATGGGGATTCATAGATGTCATAGAGGGGTTTTAGAGGGTTTGAGGGTTGCAAACATTATATGGTAAGCTTATCTAGGATTTCTTTCATTGCTAGGGGTTGAGGCAGAGCTTACAGAGATATGGAAGGATTATTGGGTGATGGGGAGGAGGATTGATTACCTAGAGTGCATATATTTTTTCTAGGTCTAGTGGTAAATCGGGCTCATATAGGACATTTCATCGACCCCACACATATACAGGTGGGATGAGATAGAGTTGATGCTGCCAAGACATGTCACTAGAGATGTTCTAACAGAGGAGGAATAGGTGCCAGAAGGTGATGACATTGAAGATGTGAGGTACACTCCCTCATATATAACATGGTGGTCTAGGTAGTGGGCAACATGGAAGGATAGGGCAATTCATCCATGCTAGGGAAGAGAGGATGAGGAGATGGAGGTGGATGAAAATGACGATGAGGAGAAGACTTATAATGAGATGTAGGATGAGGAGATTAAGGAAAAAGATGGGGGAGAATAAGAGATAGAGAAGGAGAAAGAAGTAGTGGAGCTCATCATGAAGAGGGATATAATGAGCATTTAGTATATCACTTTATAAGGGAAGCTAACTACATCACAAGGGGTACCGACTATACTATCGATAGAGAGGGACATAGTGTAAACCCAACTAGATATGCTATAGGGTAATTTTGACTCATTGCAATTGAGTCACAACATGGTGGTAAAGGAGTGGGATAGGTACAAATCTAAGAGGCACACTCTAAGGAGGGAAGGGGAGAGACTCCTTAGTATAGATTATTAGAGAGGTGACAAGGCCTAATACTAGACTAATAGAGACTATGAGCACTAAGTGGTACATGGAGATGGTGGCAAAGATGAGATACTAAGATCATATTGTTCTAGATCATCCACCAGGGACTCCATGCTATGCTACCCATATAGTCACACACGGCAAGTCCTCCATGTGCACGGACATAGGATTAATGAGCATGGGGAGCATCTCTTAGCGGAGAGATAGGGACATGGATAGAGATGGAGATAGCAGTGGAGATGGGGGTGGAGACCTGTCAAGTATTTACCTTAGTAGTTTACAATTTACTCATTAGCTCATGCATATACTTATATTTATTGTGCTATCCAGAGAGCCATGGAAATGTATACAGATACATTGATGTGCTTTGATCATATTATATATGTTTTTTATGGTTATGGATTTGTTATTATTCTATATTTATCGATTATTATGATTAAGGATGTTCATGGATTATGTTTATATATTATAGATGTTCATGGATTATGATTACATAGATGTTTGCATTATATGGCTTTATATGATTATGGGTTTATATGATGTCATGGATTATTGTTGTTAGATTTATGAATTGTTGTATCAGTTTATGGATTTGTTTATGGATTATGGATTTATATGCAATGTGATTACATGTGATGAATTTATATCTTAAAATTTTTAGAGCATGGACATTATGGATTTGAGTTAGATCATGTGATTATGGATTATTTGATCATGGATTTTATGATTTATGAATTATGGTGGATGTAATTTTTATATATGGATTAATGCTTAAAATGTTTAAGATTAAATTAATATGGATATGACCTTCATTATGATGGATTAAATGAGTCGATTAAAAGAATTAGTTTATGGATTATGGATGTAAATTTGATTATTTGATTACGATTTATAGATTTAATGTGGTGTGATTATGGATTTGAAACCTTAAATTGACTTTGTTGTGATTTGGATTATGATTATGGACTTTGGATTACATTATGGATTGTGATTAATATTTATGGATTATGGATGTAATTTATAAATTATTGATTCATGTTTATGGACCTATGAATTACTAGATTTAGGATATTTTGTTGTAATTTAATTTACAAAGGAGTGATTACTCGTTATTGACTCATACCATGGCACAAGAAAGCTACTTGAAATGGATGCATGTGCATCCTTAACCAACCACTAATAATAATCCCAACAACCTTAGGTCAACTAAGTTTAGTTTATTATTGACATGATTTTAGGATTTTATAGAAATTGGATTCTAAGAAGAGGATGTTTCCATCTTTCATACCCAAAACTAAGGGTCAAACCTAGAATCATTTTGTGCCAATTCATGTGGACTGGTCAATACGAGAAGTATACTAATTTAAAGAGAGTCTATGAATGCTAGAATATTTATAGGGATATGTTTATGCATGATATCCATCCTTCAAAGGAGTGGTCTATATTCTTATATATGATTTTTGAAACTATCCTTTATGGGAGCAGTCTGTGATTTTGATATTTTTTATATTTTTGTAGATTTTGTGGATTTGCATAGTTTTACTTTAAAGGAGTAGTCTTTTTTATTTTATTTTTTAAATTATTTTATTTTTTTGTTATTGATCTTAATATTATTACAGATTGAACGCAGGTATCCTACAATAATTTATCAAATATTGGATATACACATTAAAATATTTATTCTTAAAAAAAATTAATGATTGGGAGGGATTTCATGGAATAATGATTTGGAGATCCTTCCCATTATAAGTGAATATTATCCAATTAGAGTATGTTATCAATAGATCTAGGGTATTCATAATCAAGGATAGAAATGGGCAATGCTATCAGATAACCACATGTCTCTATATATAATTATTTGGTATAGAAATAATAGGTATATGAAACCTAGAAACCAAACTATGCAAACCAAGGTGATCAAGATTTATTAACAATAGAAAAGATGTAAATTCAATGCATTAAGAGGTTCTCATTTTCATTTTCCATTAAGAGATGCCAAGTAATATGCCTTAGATCCATACTTATGGGTGATGGTATGTGGTTTGAGCTAATTCAAAGAAACAATTTTGCTTTTGATTTTCTCCATATTAGTTACATGTTGATTTTATTTTAAGACAAGGTCATCAATATTAAATTCAAATTCATTTATATGTTTAATATAGGCATGTTTAATTCATTATCGATATACATGTAGATGGTCAAGGGAGTCGAGTGATGCTCGTCTAAGAGTTTGAACTACGCTAAACATTCTTAAGAGAATTTATTTTTAGAAATGATATCTTTAAAGATATGTGAAGTGAAGGAATATGAAATTTGAGAGGAAGTAAAACTTCAGTACCATGACTAGGGAGAAAGGAGTAATACTTATAAGGATTTGAAAACTAATCTGATAAGCCCATAATGTAAAGGGAACATAGAAATGATAGTTTTTTCTTTATTCATCAATGATTTTGGTTAGGATTATAACAAGAATATTGTTATATACCTCATCCAATCCATTAGATTGAGGATAGTAAGGTGAGTAAACAATGAGCTTAATGCTAAAAGAATCATAGAGTTATTGAACATTTTCATTTCTAAAATATTTTATATTATCTATGATGATATTATGAGGGACACCAATGTGAAAAATGATATTTTTAGTAATGAATTCAATAATTTTTGCTACTTTGGTAGAGATAAACGGGATAATCTCCACCCACTTACTAAACTACTCAGTGGTGGTAATGATAAACCCATGATGACGGGAAGATTTAGGATTGATTTAACCTATAAGATCAATCCACCATTGGGAGAAAGGTCAAAAGTCATGAGTTACCTTTAATGCTTGATTAGGGACATGTGATAGGTTGGCGTGCTACTGAAACTTGATACATTTCTTAATGTACTCAAAATAGTCCTGATTCAAGGTGGGCCAATAATATCCCAACTATAATATTCTCTTAGTGATGGTGTAGCCACTAAAATAACATTCATATGACCCATCATGAGCTTCTTTGATAGTGAGGGAAGTTTCATGATTATGGAGATAAAAATATATATACCATCAAAATTGTGCCTACAAAGAACATCCCATAGTATGATAAAATGGATGACACAATGTTGGAAAGCTCACTTACCATTAATATATAAATCTAGAGGAGTAATCCCCCTAGATAGGTAATCAAATATCTATGCATACCATAGATCTGATGGATTTTCCTCCACACTATGGATAGAAAGAAGGTCAATTTTTATAAAGTAGGCTTGATTAATCCTGTGAATGAGGATAAACAACTTAGAATCCTTAGATGAGGATGGGATAAGTAAGGCCAAGGAAGCCATAGTATCCATAAACTTGTTAGTTGGTTGAGGAATGGCTTGGATAACGTAATGCTTGAAAGTGGCTCACAACTGATCAACGAAGGCCTTATATTTCTAAAAAGAATCATTATTACACCGATAAAATCCCATAATTGAATGAACATAAGATAAGAATCACCATAGATATTGAGTGTTTTAATACCCAAAACTAAGGTAGTTTGGAGACCCTTGATTAAAGCCTCATACTCTACCCTATTTATTAGTGTAGTCAAAATTAAGTTTAAAGTATAGAGGGATAAGTGTTCCCTCAAGAGGGATTAGGATAAATCCATCTTCCCCACCATGCTCACATTAGGATCTATCAAAAAAGTGAGTCATTTTATATTGTGGATCTATTTGACATGTGAAGGCTATAGATTGATCTAAGAATTCATAATTGACTAGTTGATTAACATAAAGAGGCACCTCAACAAGTTGATTAGTAATGATTTGATGTTTAACTATCTTTTGATAAATAAACTCCAAATCAAATTTTGCCAAAAAAATAAGCGATTTGGCCATTCACTGATTATGATAAGGCTTGGAATACATAAATTTTAGGGGATCAGTGTTTCTGATGACATATATTTTGTGATTGGGTAGATAATGTCATAGTTTAGTAGCTATAAAGATTAGAGCTAGGCACAAATTTTTATTATGAGAATAACGCATTTCATATTCAATGTGTGTGACTGATATAGTAAAGTGCCTACTCTTTGTGTTGCTCATCATGATGGGTAAGCATGATTTCAAGGTCATGGTTAGTAGAAAATGTATATAAGAAGAATGAGTTTCTTTATTTCAGAGGAGTGATAATTGGTGGTGAGATAAGGTATCTATTAAGAGATTTAGAAGACTCTTGACAACCAAAATACCACTTGAAGTGGATATCCTTCCTTAGGAGATGAAGGAATGGTTGAGAATGATTAGATAACTAGGAGATAAAATAACGGATAGACTACAATTTACCTTGAAAACTATTCATCTACTTAAGATAAGATGGAGGTGGATTTTCTAAAATGGTTTTGATTTTGGCTTGATCAACTTTTATCCCATGAATGGAGATAATAAAGCCTAGGATCTTACCCATACATAATATAAAAAAGCATTTCTTAGAATTTAAACAGATATGAAATTAGATTAAGAAATTGAAGATAACCTTTAAAATTGATAGGTGGTCCTTTAACAACTTTGATTTAGAAAGGAAATCATCCACATAATCTTCCACAATTTTATGGACAATATCATGGAAGATGTAGGTCATAGCACTTTGATAAGTGGCTCCTACATTCTTTAGCTTGAAAGGAATAAAGTCTTATGTCAGTCTTCTGGTGCAATAAGGATTTGATTATATCCAGAGAAATCATCCATCATCGATAACAATTTGTGGCTAGTGGTTAAGTTTACTAATTGATCAATATTAGGTAGATACAAATCATCCTTTAGACAAGTGAGATTAAGGTCTTCAAATTTAGTACAAATTAGAAGTATCATATAGGCTTCATTATAGTGATGATGTTAGATACCCATTGAGTGTAATCAATAGATTGGATAAAATTAACAGATAAGATGCATTGTAACTCTTCTTTGGCCAAGAGCATGATGTGAGGATGCATCTTTCAGAGCTTTTAATTGATAGGTTTATCATCAGGTAATGTGGTTATGTTATGGATGAAAATAATAGGATCAATACCAGGCATATCACTATAAGACAAATTGAATGCTTCATTATGATCCATTAGAAACACAATGAAATCCTTGTACTCATTATGGATTCTAGTTTAGGTCTGCATAAGAAAAGAGTTGAACATGATGAAAATAATTAAAGACAATAATATGTTTCACACTTTTTTATTTTCTTATTATATTTATTCATAGGTAGATCCAAATAAATAGGCAATGAATAGCCTATTAAAAGGGATATTACAATCCCGATAATTTCATAACTAAACAAACTAATATACCACTATATTAATATGAGATATATTATTAACTATTAACAATATATCTATTTAACAAATTAACCCTTATTGACGTATTATTGTACCTAATAATAATTACACTTTAAATTAATAATGTGAACACATTTTACCCTAACATTCATCCCCTTGTGAATGTTATTAATCCTATCTACACCACCTTAAGGTGAGCATGGGGAAGGCTCGATCTAGTACCTACTCATGATATATGTGGCTTTGAAAGAGAACCACCAACTTTGAAAATGGTTTTCTAGTGGAACCATCAACCCCTCAATACGTGGTTTTCAAGGATAACCACCAACTCCTCAGTATATAGTTTTCTAGTGGAACCACCAACCACTCCATAGAAACATACATGTTTTCCCCACTCATAATTACCAAAGGGAATAATATAGGAAAACATGTTCCTAACTATGAACAAGAATGTAACATATGTTCTATTTTACCAAAAATATTAAAAGTAAACACACCACACACTGGTCATGAATGCAATGAAGTGGCCTCATCGATGATGTCTAATAAGAGGTCACTTAAAGACTTCCTTCCTTTGTGTATCCTCCATCCTCTAGTTAATGATGCTACTTAATCACCACATGTGTCTATAAAGCTCATGTTTGAAGATATGAGGAGAAACCCCCTCATAATTTGGACATCACATACAAGCGAAAATGCATCCATGAGGCATTTTTTTTTTTTACAAATTTTGACATTGACTCTATATGACACCTACTCCTAGACATAAAAATGACTCACAAAAAATGGACTTTATATTCTTGACTCATTTTTTTCTATTAACAACAAACCCAAAAAATTGACACTTTTGATTTTGATAACAATAAAAACTCATAAAGACTATGAAATATAAACTTAAATATAATAAAACTCAAAATTAACATTTAAATAATAAGATATTATCTAAATATTAATATTCAAATATGAAAACTCTATGAAAAAAATATTTTGACATGATTTTTGAAAAAGGACACACTTTGTCATAAAAGACAATCTAATACAATTATTCAATAAGGTTTGAGCATACCTAAAAGGAAATTAAATTTATCAAAACCTAAATGACTAAAAAAATACCAAATGGCTCTAACTTATACCTGTTGACTTTGACTAAACTACTTTGTGTATCAATCATATAAAATTTGATTCTGTGACTTCAACTCTTTTTTTAAAAAATGACAAATGACATAAAGACTATTTTTATACTTTAGATTTTTTGATAGAGACAAAAATATTATTGATATACCATTTAATAATGATTGTATGAAAAATTTAAAGCTCAATGTAGAGCACAAACTACATGTATACCACGTTTTGGTAGAATGGCCAAATACACCACCACCCAAAAAAAATGGAATGAAATTTTAGAGCAAGTATCTTTTTAGGTTGATTACTCATGATCTTATGGAAAGCCGAGTAGGCTTCCTTTGTCATTCACTCTGAAAGTGTTAAGTGAACATAAATGGATCGATGCATGAATGTAAAGGTAATTTTAAATAAAGTCTTCTAAAATGATTGAGGTCGTAGCAGATCAGGAAAATGCAAAATTGATCCACATCAATCTTCAAAGTCTAAAACCTTTTGATAGCTACATATTTTATCAAATGCATGATCGAGGTATTTGATACAAATGGGGAGCTATCGATCTTGCACGATACACGTTGTCTTAGCACAAACTTGTAGTTAGAGTCAATGTAATTTTTATACATGCATGTATGATAGACTCATGCATGGATTTATATGAATGAAATAATCTTGATTCAATAATGTAATAGAATAAATATAAATTATTCTGAATCTAAGGGCAATACAAAACTTGGAATACAACTATAATGCTAGATCTGTAAAGTTATAGAATGTTAACAAAATGTAACATGTAGCTAACAAATAGATTGTAGAAGGCCCAAGGTAGATCACATGAGTTATTCCAATGAATGATAGAATATGATATAAATGAACCATACAACACAAAATATGGAAATGCACCTTTAAAGCATTTCCTTACAACTATAATGCTAGATCTGTAAAGTTATAGAATGCTGACAAAATGTAATGTGTAGCTAACAAATAGATTGTAGAAGGCTCAAGGTAGATCACGTGAGTTATTCCAATGAATGATAGAATATGATATAAATGAACCATAAAACACAAAAAATGTCAATGCACATTTAAAGCATTTCCTTTCTACCAATCTCTCATTTTAAATATCAATCAGATATCTACAAGCCTTTTGGGATTCATGGCTATCTTACTCTGATACTGCATATTGATTTTGGTTCAGGGCTGCATAAGAAAAGAGTCAAACATGATGAAAATAATTAAACACAATAATATATTACACACTATATTTTTTTTAATTATATTGCTTCGTAGGTAGATCGAAATAAATAAGCAAGGAATAGCCTATAAAAATGTATATGACAATCTTGATAATCTCTCAACTAAATAAACTAACATACCACTATATTAATATGAGATATATTGTTAACTATTATATATATATATAAATTTTAAAAATTAACACTTATTAATGTATTATTTTACTTTACAATAATTAAATTTTACATTAGTAATGTGAACATATTTTACCCTAACACTCCTAGTAATCTAAAGATTTCCTAACCCTAACTATTTATAGAGTTTCAATAGATGCCATGTTAATGTCAATGGTGGACTCATATAATAGACAATAGTTTTCACATTGAATGGATTTATGGATATGGGATTTATCTGCACCCAAATGAGTTAAGATAGACTCATCATCTTGGCTTTGAAGGACATAGATGGTGGGTAAATCCTATCCAACCAAGTCTAGGTAGGATAAAGGAATGGTTTAGATTTTTCCATCATGGTAATAGAAGAGAGTTTCTATAGTAATGGAATTTACTAATTTTTTTTAGAGGAATGGATACAACATCATCATTCAAAGGAGTGTTGGATGGTGAGGATGGTGTATCCTCTTCAAGGTTGAGAAGGGGAGTAATTGCCAAGGTAGATTTGGGATTTTTCTTGAAATTGAGGTTGTGATTTTCATTGGGATTTCTAAAATCACCCAACATGACCTTGTGTAAGCCCTGTTCATAACCTCTTACGCCTAAACCATTCCAGGCAAATCATTGTAGGTATGTCTCTATATAGCATGGATTTAGTTAGAAAGGCCTGAAAAAAGGCTAGTCAAGTCTTGCATAAATTAGATGGGTGTGGAGAAAAGGTAGACCAAGGGGAATAATTTCTCCTAAATTTAGATAATACACTTATTATTTGTCTAGATGCCAATATTCCTATCAATTAGGGAGAGTATTAAGTGTGAATAATTGACACTCTCTAATTGAAAGCTACTAAAATGTGAAATCAATGTACTCCTTACCAATTCTTGATGTAGGGATTGTCATGATAGTAGATGCTTCATTGGATGAGGATGGGGTAGTGATTTGTAATGGTATTAAAGTATCATTGGGGTGAAAGGTGAGTTTCCTATATTTTAATGGATGGCGATCAATATGGACATTATGGATTTTCTATTCATGTTCAAACGTAATGCATCGATGTAAAATAGAGAGAATGCAGTGAATAGTACATATCCAGGGATGTCCTAAGAGAATGTTGTACTAAAAATCCCCTTAAATTACATAAAATAATTCAAGGATAACATGTGCACCTAATTAAATGTGAAGGAATATCATTCATTATGTATGGGTAATGGTATCATTGAAGACTTGTAGAATAGCAGGGAATGGGCTAGAATTATTTTAGGTAGTTGTAGTTGTTTAAACACATGAGAGGAGATGATTTTTATACTAGAACCATTATCAATAATGACTCTTTAAATTTGAGTTTGATCAATCTTGATAGTAATAAATAGTATAGGATCTTGGTCATCTGGCTATAAGGGTGGTATTTCTAAATCATGAAAGGTTATGGATAAAGGTTTTTGGAGTGATGAAATTAAATTTGATAAAGGTTGGGGTTCATCAAATTGTATCTCCATTACTCATAAGGCTTATATCATGGCCTCATGATATTGTGGATAATTTTGGATAAATTCATAGAGGGACATCTTGATCAGAAGATGGTTTAGCTGCTTTAGAACAAAGATTTGTATGAGTTCTGAAGCATTATTATTTTATGACTTTCCTAAAATAGAAAATTTATGTTTCAAAGTAGGTATTATTGGATTATTTGTAGGAGTTAATAGTTTGGCAATAGTCACTTTAGATTTTTCATGATTGTGGGTCTCATGACCCTGGGCTTGGGATTTTGTGGCTATATGAACCAACATCTATCTGAAATAAAGGGGGCTTCACTATGTTTTTAGATTCATCAAAATTTAGAGGGAGAGATTGATATTAGACTTTATCAAATATTTTATCCTCTTTTACAACTCATTCTGATATTTTTAGTTGTAATGTGTTACATTGAAAAGTGTATGTAACCTGAATAGTTTGACTATGGCGATGGTCATGATCTGATTGTTCTATTAAGAGATCATCTTCTTCCAATATGTTTTAGACTATTAATTTTAAATCATTACAATATTTTGTGTCATTACCCATTATTCGATGGTATACACATGTCCTATTTTATTTATACCATGGTGGTTTCTGAATATGAGGATTGGTAGGATTTATGGGTGGTAGTGTGATAAGGGAGCGCTGAATAAGCTAATGTAGGATTTTAGAATAAGATCCTTTCAATGGATCTTGACTTTGATTTTTGAATTTTCAAGGTGATGGTAGTGACCTCAAACCTTGGACTTTTGAGCTAGTTGTCTAAATGGTCCCTACTGTAGGTACTTTGATTATAGGATAAGTATTTACAACTAAACCTTGTGCATATTAAGGATTTAATAGATTATGGATTGGCATGACCACAATGGGAATATCCCATTGTGATTGTACATGCACATTAGTGGTAAATTCTATAATGGTATCTTTTAGTTTGGTTGAAGGATGGGGTTCTAGTATAAATGATATTATCCAAATAGGAGGCAGTGGTATTTTTCCATTATGAATCTTCTTAGCAATAATATGGATGTCCTTCTTAGGGAGGTCAATCCTAATAGGATCAAGTTGTAGGTATTTTCCTCATGTGGCTTAGAGATTTTTTTTTACATATATTGTTTTTCTCTTTCCTTATCTAGGATTTAGTGTCTCTCAAGCAATGGGGGTAACTGATTTTGAGAAATTTTTAGGTAACGTAATAGTTTCCTCGATAATTAAAAGGCTAGTGCGAATAAATATGCTAGATGCAGGTATGTAAATGATTTGAGGAATGTCTAATCAAACCTTTTCCTTTATAGTATTTTCCTCTTTTATTTCTTGAGTGCTTTCAGATATGGCTTCCTCCAGTGGGTCCCAAACAATGAGATATATAAATTTAGAGGAGGTTTTTAGGATATCTGCACTTGGTTTGGATGGTTCAAAAGTGTCTCTCATAAGGAGATTAGGGATAGGGGTATAATCAACGTATTTAGGCAAAACCTAGTCATGGATGGTGTAAATTATATGGGTTTCATGTTTTGATGTAGATCCCAAATTGGCTTGCATAGATTTTAATGTGGAAGCACGATTAGGGAATGGTTACCTCAATATATTTATAGATTAAATTATAGGTGTGTTAGGATTTTATAAATCTAATTCTCTTCGATTGATAATATTTTGTACTAGGACCTTCAAATAAGGACGTCTACTAACATCATTACTTATTACATGGTGATCATTATACAAATTATTTTCCCTAAACCAACTAGGTTCAGGATGAGAATCATTGATAGGTCTTACCAGAGGGATCTTGATGAGAGAAACCTTTAAGATTTTATCTAAAATAGATGCATGAGATTCCTGAAAAGGGGTATATTTTCATAGGGGAAAATGTATTAAGGGATTCTAGGATTGTTCATATGAGGTAGAGGGCTTAGATTGGTTTTTAGTTTGTGGTTGTGCTGACCTTACAACTATGGCATTGGTAGCACCTTTGGTTATATTTTTGTTGCTATTAGTCCCTTTAAAGGGATCGAGTTTATATTTTTTATTCCATAATTTAACTTTGCCTTCTTCTAGCCTTTTAATTTCAAGCTTGTTGGCCATTTAAAAGGCCTCATCAAATGTTTTAAAACATTATACCCATAATGTCAAAAATATGTGTTTATTGCATGATCTTATGAATTACTTCATCATCTTAGGTTGTGGAGTCAAGAAGGTGAATTGATTCATGAGACTTCTCCATCTATCAGCAAATTCAATGACAAATTCATCAGAAAAATATCAAATGGCATAAAGCTTAGTGATAGCGACTTTTCTTACTATAATTATAAATAAAGTGTTCTAGGAATATTTAAGCTAGCTGTGTAAATGAGAAGAGAGAATATTATGGGAGTGATCTGTACCAATCTAGGGTAGGTCCAGCTAATGATATAGGAAATGTTATAAGAAAAAGTGTGTCATCATGTGCTATAAGGTAGCAAGTGTGTCTAAATGATTTAAGGTTCTATTATGGATCCTCCTTATTTTAGAACTATGGAAACTTAGGGAGTTCCTACTATGGAGAATAGAGCCTAATAGGAACTACTAGGTTAATAGGCTAATTACAAATCTTATCATAGGTGAGCATGTTATTTTTCCCTGAGGAAAAGGCTTATAAATTAGGCATCCTATTTATAAGGATGACTATAGGATTTGGTTGGACATTATATTGAGGTATTTCTCCCAAAATTTTCTATTTTTGGATTTGATGCATAAGAAGCTGAGCAGAAAAAGAATGAGATAAAGGATAACCAATCATTATCGTCATGATGGGTTGAGAATCCACCACATACTATGGAGGTTTTAATGGGATATATGGAGACCCAATAGATTGCATAGGTGCTCTGCATTGGGTCGCAAGGAGGCATACTGGTGAGGAGGTTAGCTTATAGGGGCCTATAGTAATTTATGCATTTGGTTACTTAAGGGTACACTAGTTTGGCTTGATAGAAGGGTTGTTGGGACCAAGCTGATTATGTTATGAACTGATGAGGTAATAGGTTGTGTAGTTATAAGATGATGTTTTATAATTTTCTAAGTTTTTATAGTGGTGGATGATGGAGCACTAGATGTCAATAGAGGTGGATTGCCCAAGGGTTTCATGGTACTAATGCTAGAGCTAGTTGGATGAGGGTTGTTATTAGAAGACACCATAGCAATGGTAACCCTTCACCTTCCTCTAAGGGAATGCCATAGAGAACTATGTATGGGGAGAAAGTGGGATATGTATGCCTTGAGAGCTAAGATAATGGTTAAGTGCTATGGGATTGCTATCTAATATAGTGGCAAATACAAGATCACCCTGGGTATAATACTAAAGAATACCTTCCCCTGTGGATGTAGGGGAAGTAGGAGGGCTAGAAGAATTCTTCATAGATGAATATGAAATTGGGTGTTTGATTTTTTTGTGACTGTTGTTATGTTAAAACCATGTAGCGATAAAAGGAAAAGAAAATGAAAAAAACAGACAAAATATTCTTTTTGACTATCTCATTTTTAGTGAAGATGAAGATATATGCACACTCAAGATGTACCTAATTTTTTTTTGCTTTTTAACTTTAAATTGTGATAAAATAACATAAAAGGTTACCAAGGGTCCTAAGAAATGGTAATCTAAGGATGGTCTCAGATTTTATTTAGGCTCAGAAATATTTTTATACAATGATCGATACTTGGCCTGGTATTAGGGCCTACCCCCTCACTTTACACATTGTAGCATAAGGGTTTCAAGTTTTTATCAAGAATTTATCAAAGGAACATCATTTATACTCAGCTAGAGTACTGAGTTGGTTCTCCCGTTGGTGGTGAAATCCAAGTGGGATCATTGAGAAGAAGGTTACTGCTAGGTCATAAAATCTTAGTCAGTTCCATTATGTCAAATGTTTTGATGGGTTTTTTATGAATATGATTTGGTTTATTTGTGATTAAAAAGTGATAACTATGATACATTCAATACCTATATTATTCTATATGAATCAACTAAGTAAGAAAAATGGATGCAAATTATTTTAAAATTTTAGAAAGAAAAGAAGAAATTTTGGATTTTATTTGAATGAATACAACAAATAAATGAAAGGGATAGAAATATAGATAAATTCAGAATAAATTTTAATAAGAAAAGTTAGACCTTAGGGATCCCATCAGGCATGCTATAATATTTAAGTATTTTTTCAATTTCTTTTAAATTAAATATTACTTACTAAAAACTTGAAATAAAAATAGGGTTTATGGAGAATACATGTGGATTAGAAGATGTTGTGCACTGTTTTGAATCCAATGACTATGAGAGTTTATTTTTGGCTTAAAAAAATACCCTGCACACATGCAAACAATTGATAAAAATAGGTTAATAAAAGAGATGGGTGGACTACCTGATATGATATTATTTCTAGGAAGTGATACACTTCCTTAAGGGGATGTTAGTGCACTATATAAGCAATTAAGTGGATAGAAATCATATGAAATTAAAATAGATAAAAGATATCATAACAATGCTAATTAAGATTCTATCTTTGAATAAGATATAAATGTAAATGAAATATTCCTCCCAATGACTTGAAGAAAAATCTACATCATCATGTACGATAGCTAATTAGTCTTCAGTGTCTTCATGTGAGGGTGAATAAATGATTGTGTAGAGGGTTAGCTCAAGGGATATGTCACTCTAATAAGTAAACAAGGGTTGGGAAACTATAGGGAGATCACTGATACTAGTTACATGATGTACTAAGCTAGGTAGAGTCATCTAAGAACAAAGGCCATGTTTAAATGATAATAAATCAGTAAAGGATTATAGACATGGGTATAGGATTAAGGTTTTAGTGTCTATGAATTAAACATAGTCGATCGATACCAATCCTGACAAGATCGGTGTTGATCTTAAGAATTGGTGTCGATTCAAAATGAATAAAAATGAATTGGCATCGATTCTCTCTATGACTAAGTTTAATAAAAAAAATGTGATAGATTGGCTAATAGGGACCGATAAAAAAATATAGAGGGATGCAAATGATCTTCTAATTATTAAATAGATAGATAATTGAGGAATAATTGATAGAAATGGTAAAACGAAACATGATAACTTACCTTCGATCGATTTGTGAGCAAAATAAAATTCTTCCACAGATGTAGGTAGTGTTTTAGGCTTGATAGAGGATGTATATTTAATGTAGTGAAATTATAGAAAAGTGTCATTAGGAATGCCACCAATTCTCAGGGAAATCTTACATCAATTTGAGGCTTTGATTTTTTGGGTCTAGAATGCAAAGGCTGGCTAGGTATTTGCAGAGCCTTAATTTGATTGGAAAATTGCTTACCTTCCTCAATTTGATTGGATAATTTCTTACCTTCCTCTAGCCTATGTTTTTCAAAATGAATTTAATGTCAGATTAATATAAGGTGATGTATGTGTAACATGTTTTGATTGTTACCAAATATTTGTTAAGTTATAGTTGGTATAGTTGTCTTTAATTATACCTAAATGCATAGATTTATTATACTTTATTTATATGGTGTAATAGAGTGTTTTGTATTAAGTTTAATGTTTGATTTTGTTACCATTTTTTTAGTCAGGGTATTTTAAATTTTTATTGTTCATCTTCCTCATGGTATTTTAGGCATGTAGTGTTTATATTTTTTTAATGTATTTGGGTAAGGTAATAGAAAAATAATATATAAAATAAAATAATTTAATATTCATTTTAGTTTTTATAATATATATTTTTAATTATGTTATATTTTATTTTAAAATACAAATATATAAATGAAAATATGATTGGATATAAGCATTCATTAATTTATATCAAAAGAAGGTGATTTAACCAAATATTCAATTTAATAAAATTATATATATATATATATATATATATATATATATATATATATAAGCATTCATTAATTTATATCAAAAGAAGGTGATTTAACCAAATATTCAATTTATATATATATATATATATATATATATATATATATATATATATATATAAAATCATTCATTAATTTATATCAAAAGAAGGTGATTTAACCAAATATTCAATTTAATAAAATTATTTATATATATATATATATATATATATATATATATATATGCATTCATTAATTTATATCAAAAGAAGGTGATTTAACCAAATATTCAATTTAATAAAATTATATATATATATATATATATATATATATATAATTTATAATAATAATTTATGTTTTTATCTTTAAAATTTAAATTGTAGTTAAATAAAATTATAAATTAAACACTTTCTTTAATTAATTGATTTTTACTAATTTATTTATAAAGTATATCAAATAAAATTAATTGAAAAATTAAAACAATATATCATAAAGTTTCTTAATTAGTGGAACAAATATAAGACAATTTTCATTTTTTTAATTTTAAAACTTTAGTATAAATATTTGTGACATAAACCTCTTTGGTAGCTTCATAGGGGATAGTGATTTATATTACACTCCTCATATTTCAAGGGTTTTAATACTTCACATATAAATGATTAAAAAATAATTATAAAACTTAGAATATTAAAGAATTAATATAATATTTTTAATTGTATCATTAAAAATATTATATAAAATCACTAGATTATATACAATATTGATATTTTTATTATAAAACATATTATGATATCTTGCATTATTATGTTAGTTCAATTATAAAAACAACTAGAAATTCTATTTTCATGCTTTGAATATAATCTAGAAAGTGATTTTTTTCATTAAATTTAATTATTCATTAAAAGGATAATTTATTGCCATCATTTTATTTAAAATTATTTTTTTATCTATTTTAAATATAAGTAGATTTCTTAAAATCATAGATTATTTTTCTTTATTTTTAAATAATTTTAGATATAATTTGTATTATTTAATGTTTATATTTTCAATAATTGATAATAATTGTATTCAGATATTTTATATTTTAATAATATATACGAATTAATATTATAACAATTGAAATAATTGTATTTTTGTTTATTGTTGTAGATTTCAAATTATTACATGTGATCTTCTTTGATTCTTGATTGCTAGTATTTTTTTCTTATAAAATAAAACATCAAATAATAAATGAAAATATAATTATTCAAATAATTAAAAATATTAAATAATTATTTTATTTTTAATTTTTACATAAATAAGTGATAATAGTCTTTTCATAAACATAAATTTTAAATTATTATTTTTGTCTTGAATTTTTGTTTTTTATATTTATAGATATCTATATTTTTATATATAAAACTTTTACAAATTATTATTTTTAAAATTGAATATTAGTAATTTTTTATAATTATTTTTTAGTAAAATTATAAAATCAACATTAAACTTATAATAAATTTTGATAGTTTATAAATTTACTCAAAATATATTATAATTTAAAATATTTAAAACATGATAATATACACCATTGTAAATGAAAAAAATAATTTAATAATAAAACAAGATAATAAGAATAAAACAAAATAATATTATAATATCCTACACCATTGTAGGAAAAGGATAAAAAATTGATTTAATAATAAAACAAGATTAAAAATTAAAAATAAATTAATATTATGAGAAACTACACTATATGTTAAAGTAATCAACCGCACCACACACCAACCACCACTCTCTCTCCCCCGCCCCACACACGTATCCTGTTGGACCGACTGTCCACTGCAAAAATTCCAAATAACGGTCAATTGCATCACAACAGATGAGAAAATAGCAGACATACTAAATCCACTATTGTTTGGCAATGGCGTCCTGGAAGTAGCACCACGACGTTTACACCACATCATCCTTTCATGTGCGTTGTCCGTTGTGTCTCTCCCAACTCACAGCCGCTCATTAAACACATATTCACCAGCTCTCGCTTGCCATGAGTGTCTAATCCTCAATGCATTAAAATACACATCGATCAATATCTTATTCATTGAAGGAAAATGGACGAACTCGAAACTAATCATAAATTAAACCAGCGACTTTCTTGGGCATAAATTTATCCATATAAATATGTGAATGCTGTTGTATCCCATATTAAATGAATATTGTGTAGGTTGTTGAACCTTGCATTGTCGTCCTAATGTTGGCAATTTAGTTCAGATCGGTAAAAGAGAAAAAAGAAAAACATTTGTGCAATTTTTTTTTTTTATGAAATTATTTGTATATATAATATTATTCTCGTCAATATCAATAGACTTTGATTTGATTAATACATAAGATTATATATATATATATATATATAAATATATAAATATAATAAATTAATCATAAGTCATATTTCACTTACATAGGTGAGCCTAGTATTTTATTTACAGACGTGAGCGTAATTAGTAATATTCGACAAGAGACACACCTATGTATCGTATCAAGACAATATCAAATATGTAAAATTACTGATTTTTTTTCCAAAAAAATGTTTTGCAGTTTTCTGCTCTAACAAAAATAAAGTAAGTAAAAGTTATAAGCAAATTAACTAAATTCAAGATCAGAAAGACAGAACACACTTTGAACTCAATTGGGACAAATCAAGAACATGCATATTGATATGTTTAGAATTAATAAGGAAGTTATGTTGTTTGTTGGGTGTCAATCATTTAAATTGTTTGTTTGACCAAAAAAGGGAGGTGCTAAAACATGTAAAAATAGATGTGTATTGATATATGGAAGACAAAATATTTACAATATCAATGATTTTTTATACCAAGTTTGCTCTCAATTTTCATGTTCTCTAACCTATCGTTTAACATAAAAACAATATCTATTTACACATGTGAGTTAACTGCATCAAAATCAAATTGATGAAAAAATATATAATACATATTTTCACTCTCATCATTTGTGATATGATTTTTTTTTATTTTTTATTTTTTAAATTTTTTAATTTTTTTTTTCATGTTCTTATGGTTTTAAATTATTGGTGTTTTAAATATTGTATATTGAGAATGTTTACTTTTAATATTATTAATTGAAAGTGCTTGTTTTAAACTTTCCCTTTATTTGTAAATCCATCTCTTGTATTAGCCACATTTATTTGCTAGATAAAACTATTCATGATCAGCTTACTCTACAAAAACATCCCAAAATCTTAGACGCTTTTCATATCTCGTATCATTGTTTTAGGCTAACATAACACTATTGCTAACACTTAGACAATCTTTGTTAGTGTAGAGGTCTGCTTAAACTAGTATTGTCTTGTTGCACTCAGCGGATATTTATAAAATTATAAAGTCTCTATTAAGTTAACTTAGACATATTTCGTTGGTCAGTCATAACGGAAATTAAAAAAGAGTCATCTATACATACAAATAATTCATAAGGTTATATTCATTTTGCCATCACCTAGAGAATCACTTAGAAACTTCAGTTATCAATCAATATTCTCTTGAGACATTATGATAAAATCATACACATCCTAAAATATTCAAGGAGTATTTGAAAGAGACAAGTCCGACTACAAAATATCAAAGTTAGATGGTGCCAAGTATCAAAGATCAAACTATTTGTTGCATTCTAGATTGTTCATAATGTTTCACACACACAAAGAAGTGGAATAAATAAATGTGGTTTGAATTATTTTCTGCATATTAGAACATAGGAAATGCTCAACCACTCAATGAGGAATGGTGTAGATCTCCAACTCAATATGATAACCCCTTTTTATTGTGCACTTTGTGGTTGAAATAAAATTTATGTTTTGTATGGAAGGAGAAGGAAAAAAAAACATCATTTCATAGGACCAAAAGGGTCCACACACACAAAAACCATTTGCAATAACAAGTGTATGGGTCTCAATAGTTATGAATATACCCATTATAATGGGACATTGTTGGCAACCTCTAGATAATGCCAACTATTATAGAGATTAAAAATCTATCGACAATGTCCAAAGAGTTTTTAGCATATATATTAAAATTGATTAGTTTATAAAGCAATTTCAAAGCATTTATAGATATATAGACACCTTCTATGAGTGATAAGTAATAAAAAATATCTAATTACAATACTACTCTCTTGCTTCATCAATTCCAAACCAAAAATATGTAATATCCATTTGACTATCTCAAATCAGTTTAGTGCATTTCTTGCCATATTTTACATAATATGATTGGTACAATTTATTCCACTATTTTGTATTGCTTAGTTTCAAAATAAGTAAATCATTTTGGTGAATCTCACAAATGATTTGAGTAGAAAAAATTATACATATCTTACATTAATGTTTCAAATTTTCTTAGGGTTTCTAGTTGATAAAGCAATTTCATAGCATTTATATATATATAGACACCTTCTATGAGTCATAAATAAAGCAAATTAGCTAATTAAATTACTACTGTCTTACTTTGTCAGTTCTAAACCAGAACTGTGTAATATCTTTTTGACTATCTCAAATCAGTTTAGTGTATTTATTGCCATATTTTACATAATATGATTGGTGCAATTTTTTCCATTATTTTGTATTGATTAGTACCAAAATAAGAAAATCATTTTGGTGAATCTCACAAATGATTTAAGTATAAAAAATTATACATCTCTTACATTAAGGTTTCAAATTTTCTCAGGATTTCATTTTGATCTCTTATTAGAGTTTTTCATTCAAATAAAGTATACAATTTCCACTTATTTACATAATCAAAATATTAGTGTGGATACAATGGATATGAAATGTTTATATTTCTCAATCCAAGCTATGGATATATTAGTTTCATGTCTCTTTCGTGAATTATTTAATGTATTTATATCTCATGCAACAAAATCTGTTGAATTAAGTTACAATAACACCAACGGGGATTTTATACGTCAGGAATTGTCCACTCTCCTTAGTAATACATATTACATGAATATTGAATTATAGTTTCTTCTAGGTAATACTGTAGTGGAAAGGGCATGTATCACTGCATTTATTCCTACTCCCTCAAGACCTTATGGTAACTAACATCCCTCCCATAATTGGACCTAGGATTATATTATATATAAAAGTAAATGTTGTCACAACATGACTATGTAATAGACATAATGCTTTTAGTGAAAAGTAGAGTTAACATAAACATCCCTCCTAAACTTTATCCACTGCCTAAAGTACCAACCAATGGAGCTAGAGAACATGATGTCATAGATAAACTTAAGAATAATCAATCCAAATATTTATATTATAAATTCTCAAAAGATCCAATATCTATAATGACATTATTGATATAATGCTATGTGTTGCAACCTTAACAACCAATGCATAACCAACTTATTTTTCATCCATTGTTGATACATTAAAGGATAGTGAAGACATAATCTATTTTTAAAAATAATGAACCCGAATGTTATAAAGACAAATAAAAATCTAATAGACCAAGATTCTAAATAATAACTAGTATTGATTCATATTGAATTATTCAAATAATAAAAAACCATTCATAAATAAGTCTCAACTAAGAATGCTTAAAATAAATAGAATTTAAATTGTTATTTTTGGTAGCTATTATTTTTAATAAGTTTTGCAATCAAGCACACGCAACTCTTAAAATATCTACAAAAAATAAACTCTAAAATTTACCTATTAGACAAATTTAAAATAAATTTCATTTATGTTTATTAAAATAGACAATCTATAAATTTAGAGAAAAAACCTAGAAACAAATTAAACTATAATTTTGGACCCTCAGATGGTCATGTATGGCCTCCGAAAAATATTAAAAACATCACATAGTAAGAAGAGTCATTAATTTCAGCAATGAAATTTTTTTATGGTAATTTATTTGTGAAGATGGGATCAAAGAGATCTATGGATTGAAAGTAATGGCTTTTGAAAGTTTTGCCTCTTTTTCTACATCATTCTCTTCTCATTGAAAACAACTCGGCTATTATGAGTTACTCTGATTATACTGCTACCATATTTTCTTATCAATTTTAGTCATCTCCCATTCTATAATCTAAGTGTTGTCTTCCTATTTTAATCCTTTCCACTGTACAGAAACCTGTCATAACTTCCTTGCCTTGTGTTTATTGTCTTCTTATCCATAACTTGCACTATCTTTTTATTCTTATTCTTTAATACCTATTTCTTCCAATATACTTCTTAATATTATTCACCTTCAGAATATTCTTCATGGAAATAATATAGATCAAAAACATTAAATACTAGATAAATATCAAATTGTTGTTGTAAACTCATCTTATAAGCATTGTCATAGATTTTCTTCATAATTCTACATGGCCCAATTTTCTTATACTTCAAATTTTTATATATGTGCCTTTCATAAATATATCTTTCCTCAAGTAAACCATCATTAAATATCATTATTCAAATATTTTTGACCTTCTTCTTACATCTGCTATTACTTTATACCTCTCATTACTTTTATGTAATTTTCTTCTTACTTCTTTTTGTAATTGTTGTATATGTTTTGCAACTACTTATACATCATAAATAACTCATTTTATAATTAGTATCTCTACCAAATATAACACAATAATATGATTGCTCCCATAAATAATTTGAAATATCGATTTACCTATTGATATGTTCACTAAACTATTATATGGAAATAAAACTTGTGGTAAAGCCAAGTCCCATTGCTTGGGCACCTCTCGAACTATGCATCTCAATAATTTTCCCAAGCTCCTATTTACAAGTTGTGTATGTCCATATGTTTGGGGATGCCATGAATTACTTAATTGTAGATTAATCCCCATCTTCCTCCATAAATTACTCAAAAAATGACTTAGAATTTTTTTATCCCTATCTGATGTAATGGGTTTTGGAGCACCATGCAATCTCACAATATCCTTAAAAAATAGTTTTGCAACTCTAGTGACATAATTGGTTTTTTTACATGCAATAAAGTGAACCATATTAGAAAAACTATTGACAAAAAAAAATTGAATCATTATGTCTATGCGTGTTTGGTAACCCCAACACAAAATCCATATTCAAATATGTCCATGGTCCTCTTGGAACTAGTAATGGCATGTATAGCCATGTATTATGTGCATGTACTTTTACCACATAACATATCTTATACATTGTAATATATCCTGTCACATCTATATTTATATATGGCCAAAATTACTTCTCCTCTATGAAATCTATCATCTTTATCTTACCAAAATGTCTATCTAAACCACCATTATGTAATTCTCTTATAATATTTTCTTTTAGAGACCCGATACGAGTACACAATTGTTTCCCTTTGAAGAGATAGCCATCCTGCATAATATACTCTACATGTACATTACTTATATCACCTATAAATGGATTTCTACATTTTTCAACTATCTTGCCGAAATTTGGATTATTATCATATACTTCTTTAGTAAATTTAAATCCAACTACTTCAGTCACCATATTAGTTATCAACCCCACTTGCCTACTCAAATCATTAACTACTTGATTCTATTTTCTTGATTTATGCTTCAACATAATAGTATAACCCTACAAGAAAGACAAAAAAATTTCATGCCAAATATTTAAATTCCTTTTAGTGTTTACATACTTCAAATCCTCATAATCAGTAAATATGATAAACTCCTTAGGAACTAGGTAATGCCTCCAATGTCTTAATGCTTGTAAATGGCATAAAATTCAACATTATAAATAGAATAGTTTGATCTTACCTCACTCAGTTTCTCATTAAAATATGTTATTCACTTCCCTTCTTGGCTCAACACAACACCAATTCCTATAAATAAAACATCACAATCAACCTCAAACTTTTTTTTATAAAATTTGGTAATATTAAAATAAGCTTTTTTGTAATTTTATTCTCCAAAAACTTAAAGCTTTATTTTTTTTCTCTTGTCCATGTAAATTCATTTCCTCTCATACAATTTGTTATTGGTGAAAAAATTCTATCAAAATTATTAATAAAGTTGTTGAACCATGTAAACTGCTTACCTCTATGATGCTCCTTGGGATAGGCCACTCAATAATTTACTTTAATTTTTATTCATCCATTATTTCACCATCTACTGAAACTACAAATCCCAAAAATGAAAAACTATTCCACATAAACCTACACTTCTTCAAATTTACTTAGAGCTTCTCTTTTTTAAACAATTTTAACACCATTCTTAAATGCTATAAATGTTATTATTTGCTATTACTAAATATTAAAATATCATCAAAATAAATTACCATAAACTTGACACTATATTATTATAGTACTCTATTCATCATCCTCATAAATGTGTTATATACATTAGATAATCCAATTGGCATCACCATCCACTTTTATAAACCATCTCTAGTCTTGAATTCCATTTTCCAATCATCTCTTTCATGAATTCAAATATGATAGTAACCACTCCTTAGATCAATCTTGGTAAAATAATTTTCTCATAGAAAAACATCCATCATATCATCTAAATGAGGTATAGGAAACTTGTACTTTATTGTAATTTTATTGATTTCTATAATATCTACACACATCCTCTATGCTCCATCTTAATTTGAAGTTATTAATGCTGGTGTTGTACATGGAATAATGATCTCCCTTACTGCATCCTTCTTCACCAATTTAGTAACCTACTTATTTAATAATAAATGTCTTGGTGGACTCATCCTATAAGTTACTTAATTGGGTATAACTGATCCCTGAATTAAATCAATATGATGATAGATATCTCTCTTTATTAGTAAACCATCTGGTAAGTCATTAGGTATAAAATCTACATATTATTTCAACACTACTTCTACCTCGGTTGGTATTTGTACCACTTTTGTGTCTTGTTTATTTTCTAATAATTATAAGCAACGGTAAATATAATAGATCTATAAATAAATCCTAACTCAGAGAAGATAGATTCTACTTACACTTATGATTGGGAATACATTAGATAATTAGAGTCATAACCAATATAGATCTAGTAGACCTAATTAAATGATCTCTTACCATAAAAATATCACTAGGGAGGGTTCTAAAGCCTCTAGTAAAGTAAAACTATGTAATAAACTTAACTAGATCATATGTTTTCATACTCATTAAACTAATAACAAGTAAAGTAAAATCTAATCTAGTGATCACCAAAGCTTGTGGCACAAAGTGGGGGCAATAAATAATAAAAGTAAACATGTATAGAAGACATATACTCATGTTAATGAATATGGAATCCTAGTGCATGGAATAAAATTGTAAATACATATCTATTTAGGAATTCTTACCTTAAGAATACTCATGTTAAAGGCAGACCAAAGTTAGGAATACTTACCTTTGAAGACAAACCCATCGAGCCTCAATCTTTCCCTTACCCAAGGTGCTTCAAAAGAGGTTGTTGTGGCATGTAAGGTTGATAAGGATAAATTAGATCTAGGATACACAACCTATCAATGAATCCAAAATACTTATCCACAAGACAAGGTCAGTATCTCTGAAAACTATATAAAAATGTAAGCTTGTTCCTCAAGTAAAATGGTGGATCAATAGATGCACAATATATGTTACTTCTTCTTCCCTTCTCTTAGAAATAGTGAAATGATTGTGTTTATATAGGTGAATCTAAACCTAAAACCTTCTAAAATTTTAGGCTAATAATGTCAACATAGTTGACTTAGTAGTACAATTGACAAAAAAAATACTCAATAATGAAATTTGTTGTCTATGGCTAACTAAGTTCTTAGTAAGCTATTGTAAATAACAATATAGGGTCGATGTGGCTAACATGCTCATGTAAATTTTCAAAAAGGGTTTTATGTTAGGGAAAGGGATAATGAAGGTGGTAAATGACTAGAGGAGGGTGTTAAATAGGAGGCAAAGCTTAGGGGACTAGTTTTTAGGAGACAAGCATGTAGATAATAAGTCAAAAAATGGACAACAATCTTGTAAAACATTAATGGTTTTTCCACATCTTTTTTGGTACAATCAATAAGGTATACACTTAGATGGATTGACATTGAATGGGTTATTTTAAGATAAAAAGCATCAATATTTGATGAAATTTGTAACATATTATATGTATACATATGTCCCACTCAAAATTGATCACATGTCATGTAGGTGCAACACGAGATGGTGCTTCGGGAATAGAACATAGGAACACATAATTTTGAAGTTAAATAAAGTGAATTAAGGTGAAAATAATATAAATAATTGAAAAACACATACCTTTACTTACCTTAGTGTTGTAGATAAAGGAGGTGTGAAAAATGTGAAGGTGTCTAATGTAAGGAACCTTAAGCAAACCTATGGAGATTATAAAAAAGGAGAATTTTTTAATAATTATTTTAAATATAGGAATATAATAGTGTAAAATTAAATCTATGATGTTAAGATTTTATAACTTTTTACAGTTTGGAAAATGAGTCAGTAGAGATAAAGATATGAGTAAAATAATAAATCTAATTGTAAATATTTTGAACGGTAAACAAATATTAAAATAATGAATATAAATAGAGTGAAAATTAATTTATTTATCATTATTTAATATTCTAAGAATAATAGAGAGCTCTGATAGACCTAGTGAAATATCTAGAGAGTGAGGATGGTAGGAAGCCAACAATTAAGATGGGGAAGATGCATAGTGGCGACAGTCGGTGAAACATAGGTAAGCATCTAAAAATGTCAATTTTTATGAGTATTTATATTTAAAATTGAATGATTTATATAAATTTGATAAGTAATAAAAATTTAGATACCATAATTAACTTTATGCAAGTTATAAGGGCACTATGAGAAAATAGGGTATTAGGTTGAAAGGAACTAGGCCAATCAATGCCCAAACTTTAGGTAAAAAGATCATGGATGGGAAAAAAAAAGTTAACTAGGTTGATTTAGTTGGTAGAAAAAATAAAAACCGGTTAGCTGACTCAGTGGTGTTGTTAGGTGCATGGCTATATGAGAGGTCTATATATTAACTAATTAGTTTATGTCATGTGGCTAATGATAGGTTACCTCAAGTTGTGAGATGGAGATAAGACCAGGTATCACAAGCTATGCCTACATGTCAGTGCTATAGGTAGTCACATGAGGAGAGATCTTGTAGTATTCCTATCCTTGTATTTCTATGATTTGTCCAAGTCAAGTGTTTATGGTGTTAGGGCTAGCTCTATAATAGATCATGGTTCACTATACTTATTAGGTAGAGCTACAACCACTATCAGACTTACTAGGTTAGTTTGGATTCCCACACCCATAAGATCTTATAGTAGTGCCCATATTTTAGGCATGACATGTGAAATATCCAAGAGGGATAGGAGGAGGATGAGTGCCAATCGAGAGATCAAAGATCAAACTATAGTGTGTGAGGCCAAGGACTAGTTGAGCACGATAGACAAAAACTAGAGGAGCATTGGGCATAGATGTGGATGCATGAGTGAAAAATGTAATATAACTAGCACG